>VZTL01027947.1:0-13343 GCA_013400535.1 Scopus umbretta | reverse complement strand
CAACCACCTTTAAGAACGTCAATCTGTTCACACTGTGCTTTACTGGATCTCAGAGCAGCGCAAGTCTTCTCTCCCTTTCCCTTCAGATAAAGTGCTATGAAGTGCCAGAATGGTATCCTCAAAGATTGACAAAGAAGTACTACTATAAAAAAGGAGATAGTCTACTGGAAAAACAGGAGGAGAGAAAGGTTCAGGTGACCTAGTGAAAAACAGGGTGATCATAAACCAGAAATAGAATTTAGACATGTGAATCTATGGTTTCTTCCAGAAAAGGGAAGCTGTCATGCCACCTGTAAGCCAGATGCAAAGGAGGGCTATTGCAATGATAAAGACAGACATCTTAGAGGAGGTGAAAAGAGCTTTCTTGATTAGCTTAGCAAAAAGAAAGCATCAGGTGGTTGCTGCTGGTGTGTTTATATAAATACACCAGAAAAATAAACATCAGAGGGAGAAGAGATAAAGAATAGTGTCGCACAAGAAAATAATTGTGAGAAAATTGTAAAAAAATAGGGAGCAAATTTTCCAAGAGCTAGAGGGCTGAAACCTCACAAATAACCTTTCTGTAAGAATCGTGAGGGCAAGGAAAGTACATAGGCTGGTTCTTGACAGATTTAATAAATTGATTAAATAACACAGGAATTGTTCTTGAATACAGGAAGCCTTCTGTGTTACAGTTGTTAATGCTGTAAAATTTATGTTAGAGTTTCTTTGAACTTGTCCGCCCTCCCAAGGTTTCCTACGTTTTCTAACAGCAATTAAATGAGACATTTTTTCTGTGTATCCATTAGTCTAGAGGGTTATGCCTATTTCAAATTATTTATCATTTAAATTTCACAATATTTGTGTGGCCTTAGGCTACAAATTCTGTCTTGGATTTTAATCTAATATTCCAATAAGATTGAGTTTCAACTCAACCACACTGTCAGTGTGATCATTGCAGTGATCAGCTTCAGAAGAAAAACATCGAGCCATTAAAGACATTCAAATCTTTGAAGATGTAGCATCATCAATACTTCTAATTGTACCCAATAAAAAAATTAAATTCCTTGAAGGTACAAATACTAAATGCTTGATGGAACGTTTCCTTTGGACTCTTGTTACTTCTCATTGGAAATAAATAAGTTTGTGTATTGGGTTTTTTTCCCCAACAAGTATTTCCAGTAAGAAGGTTTTGCTGCACATCCTTTCACTGTAAAACTGTAAAAAATTCTAGGATGAGAAGGAAAAAGATAGAAGGTAAGCACATCTAAGAGAAGGGAAGAGTTAAAACAACAACAGCAAAAAAAGCTAAGTACTTTTGAAGAGTAATACCTCCTTTTAGACTTCTCTGAAATTCTTAGTTCTATCACAGGTTAGAACAGCTGTACTTAGAGATGCCAAGAACCATTCCATTAAAGGGCAGTCTTTACAAGGAGGTCTTGATTTTCAGCTTTGCTTATTTCTGTAGGGGATGTCTGAGTGTTTTTTCCATTACTCTAAAAAAATAATATTCTTATCCCTAATCTTAGTTTTATTTTATTTAGTTCAGGAAAAGAACATGTTTAGTTTCTAAGCAAATAACACCTGAAAAAAATTCACAGCATCTATACAGGCCCAGTTTAACAGCTTACATGGATTCTTGGTTGCAATGTACGCTAATTAAGTCTACAATCAGTCTCAGCTAGATGTACTTTTCAATGTGACAAAGTATGCCTATGCTAGATGCTAACACATTTCACATCTCATCTGCCAGCTTGATTAAGAAATACAAGCAGCATGAGAAAAACTACACTCCACTTTCCTAATGACACATTCTATGTATAAACACTGCATTTCTCATGTAAATCCCCCCAGTGACCTCTCCATTTCCTCTGTCCCCAAAAGACAAACATCTTATTATGGACCTGTGAGCCCAGGTTTGCATGATCAATTAATGACAGGATTCAAGAAACAACACTTCATGCTACAGCACACAGCAACACCCCTCTTTGCATTGCTGCCCAGCTAAATGCACACAGACCTGCTGATACTTAGATAACCCTCCAGGACCAACCCACAGGCCCCATGGGCTCAGTGTCCTGTCTTCCCTCTGCTCATGTCTCATACAGCCCCAGACACCAGAAATCAGGTAACTTGTCATCCTCAAGGAACTTGAGGTATTTTCTGCATAGTTCAACAGTCTGCCAAACTCTGTTAAAATAAACTACCTCAAAAACACATAGTAAAAAAGGACAGGGAAAAAAGCTACTTTGTTCACTGTTATTCAGGTCATTCTCCAGCACCTGAAATACCTAAAACTCTGTCATAGCAGAAGGTGACATCCAAACTTGAGGATTCTTCTAGTCATTGCATCTATGGTTTGAGAAGATGCCCTCCCTAAATCCAGACCTACAACCACGCACTATGGGACTTCCAAGGAAGGACAGTATGAATTTTAGGTTACAGGAAGGGGCAAGGGAAACACAAAGACAAGGCATGGAGCTGGAGGAGATCCAGGATCAGACCACAAAGGCAGATGGCTTACTGAGTATTTTGGGTTCATCATCTGAGTTCAAGTGAAAGCAAATAAAGCTCATCCACAGTACTGGACCAGGGGAGTGACACAAGCTGGGATTAACAGAAATGAGGAGGAAGCAGAGCTGTCAATACTAAATGTGTTAATGAGCTTATAACAACACTGCAGAAATCCCAATGACAACCAAGTGCAACTGCAGCCTGAACGAACAGTGTTAAATCATATGCAGCTGTAAGTTTTCAAAGCCTGAAGGTATAATCACAGCAAAACAATGCCAGTCAGCACATAAGCCAGGACATAAATACATACTGTGGACAAACAACTCCACTATAGGCAAGGACTTGAAGAAAAAGACATTCCCTCCTTTATTTTCTAGGCAAAATTAGCACATGGACTCAATCTGGTATACCTGCTATAAAAGGCAATATTTTTCTCTGGTAGCAGAGATAATAAAGAGATATTGAGATTAAAATTCAGCTGTAGCTACCTACTTCATTGGGTACGAGGTTGTCCACTCATGTAAAGTAATCTTTAAACTAGTCTCTTTAATCATTAGAAGAGTAAATCTTGAAACAAATCAGTATAATTTAATAACGTAAAATAAGGATGAGCTAAAAATAAAATTCAATAAATTACTCATATATTTAGTATAAATGCATTACCATCTAAGCAGTATTTAACTATTTTACATTAACTACTTTTCCCTGAATCTAGTTTCTATTAAGTAAGTTTTATCCGTAGGTTTACAAATTTCAATTCACTGAATGTGAATTCTTGATAGTTTATGGCAAAATTCTTTATGGAAGTGGGAAAAACAGTATTGGCAAAAGTGCCTGCACTGAACCGTAAAAATAGGACAGTGCCTCTTTGTCCAAAACATAAGTATTTTCTTCAGATAACTTCTTTTGTACTAGTACTCTTAAGCCTCCTTAAAACAAGTGGTAGTACAAAATACACTGTTTCGAAATAGAAACACTTAAAGGAGAAATGTTCAACTAACTAGAAAACAAACCAATAAAAACAATAGCAGAAGTGGTCAACAAAGTGCATTAAGATAAATCCTACAGCTTGTTTAAAAAACAACTACCACTATACAGTTTTCTGTTTACAATCAACTGCCCATGACCAATGGTAAAATACCTCAGATAGTGGAGGGAAAAAACCTCTGCAGACAGTTTTTACCGAGCATGCAGTGTAACACACCAAACGACACAGCCCATTTGGGTTCACCGGGTTCAACCCAGGCTATCGCAGTTTCTGGGAGGTCTTACTTTCCAGATGCAACGCCGCACATGGACTTATTTAATCTATTTGGCAAGAGCTCAGTTTGAACTTATGAGCCCTGCTAAACTAATACCATAAGGCAGAGACAGCACATTAGCACCACCAGCATCAGCTTGGATACAGCAGGACTAGCACTGAGGCACATACATTAAATCCTGATGAACCTTCACTGACTTTATACACTCTAATGCCACTATATAGGCTTAGGTCAGGAAACACCAAGACAGGTACACCTAAGCTAACTTTACATAGTGCCAGCTCAGCCATGGCAGGGTTTAAGTCAGATTTGCAGTGGTGTAAAGGCATCTAAAGTACCCTCAAGCTCTTGAAAGAAATATAATCACATCCACACAAAGCTGATCTGGTCAATCATTTCAGATTTTTGCTGGCTTCCCAGAGCTCCACAATTATCACAAGTGGTGGGAAGCTGTGTTTCTTCATGATGATCTGGAAACGTACCACAAGTCTTTCCAGAACACTGAGCTGCTATTCTGGAACAGGTAAGAGATGCAGCTACATCCTTCCCTGAACAACTGCTGATATCAAATCCTACAGAGGAAAGTGCAGGTTCTAAAAAACCAGCATTTTCAATATTTTTTACAGTTAGTTCACTTCTGTCTCTACTGGTGGTAGTGGTGAAGATCTCAGTGGGGCAAGTTCCACTCAGGTGCAACGGGAGGAGAGGATACCTCACCAGAAAGCCTATATTTTATGAAACAAAGAACTCAAAAAAACGCTAGATATCTATTCCTTACCCCAATCTCTAATTCAAAGAAAATGAAGATTTTTAACTTTTTCCCAATGTTTTTATTCTAACACTACACATATAAACTGTGCCTGTTCTATACAGGTCTGGAGCTGACCACTTTTCAGTGAACTGGTTCCTAGAACAGACATTGACTCCTTTGTCCCATTATTCATTTGTTTCCACGTGTCTGTTCCTAACTGTTATGAATAAACTTTGAAAATGTATTAGGTCTGTCCGAGATGGAGCTAATTTTCCCCATAACAGCCCTCAGTGCTGCACTTTGTATTGGTGGCTAGAAAGGTGTTGATAGCACACCAGTGTTTTGGCTACTGTGAGCAGTGCTTGCACAGCATCAGAGCTGCCTCTCTAACATTCCCCCCTCACCAGGAGGCTGGGGTTGGGCAAGATCTCGGGAGGGGACACAGCCAGGACAGCTGACCCAAACTGACCAAAGGGATATTCCATACCATATGATGTCTGCTTAGCACTAAAAGCTATGAGAAAACAGGGAGGCATTGGTTATTATGACGTGTGTCTTCCAGAGCAATCACCACATGTACTAAAGCCCTACTTCCCAGGAAGTGGCTGGACATCACCTGCTGATATGAAGTAGAGAATATATCTTTTGTTTTCCTTTGCTTCCATGTGTGGCCTTTGCTTTTGCTTTATTAAACTGCCTTTATCTTGACCCAAGAGGTTTTTCCTCATCTTATTTTCTCCCCCTTCCCATCCTGCTAAGGAGGGGAGCAATAGATGGCTTGGTGGGCTCCTAGCATCTAGCCAAGGTCAATACACCACAATGTGAACCAATGTCTCTTGTCATTTATTCCAACAGGGAGGATTCCTGAAAAAGCTTTAAATAATTGGAACTGAACCATTTATCTCAGTGAGCTGTGAGAAATCTGAAAATCAGTTAAAAAGCTAACCGTTTATAGCTTTACTGCCCATCACTCACTCATTCAACTAAATAATAGAATTACCATCTCAAATGATTGCAGAGTACTATAAATCATGCTTCATATACTATTTGAAACATATGCTTCACCAAACCTTGACATATAAAAATAAAAATATGAACACTAAAAATATGCTAAGAAATCATAACAGGAGTAAGCTTTACAGTTGTGGACCTCTGTTTATGTTTACTCGCTGAGTTGCAACATTCAAGACTCTTTATGGAATCTTGACTGCCAGTCCTTGATTTCAGGTCCCAATTACAGGGTGAAAATACAAGGGTTATTTCAGTTTACTGTCTATTCCCCTTCTGGAAGCTTGCTATGGCCTTATAATCAGGTATTTTAAAACAACCATTTTAACTAACAAATCATGAATTGCATAAAAAAATATTTTATTAGTTTAAAATTTGCTTACTTTAATTGTAGGTCTTCAGCCCAATGCGTGAGACAGTAAATGTAAGTGCTTTCTAGCCCGGTACAACCTCCATTTGACAAGAGCCCAGAGAACTCTAGTCCAATGTTTCCTCCATGCTTTTAAGCATGTTTACTCCTAACTTTCTATTTGCACTGCATTCTTTTTGAGCCACTGTATTTTAGCCATGCTAAAAATTGCATTCCTTATTAATTACAAGGAAATTAGAATTACTGATGTGGTAAGTAGCCTAGATTATTTCTCCTGTTTGTTTTAGCTACCTAAACCTCATTTTTGTCACAAACATGCCATTTACCTACCTAAGTTTGTCTCCCTTTCAGGGACTCACAGCTGTTTCTATTCCTAAACCCCTTTGCAACAGACAAATTTTGTCATCTTACTGGTGTCCCTGTTTGTGTAATGTGAATAAATGCAACATCTTTTTTTTTCTCCTGAACAGAAAAAATATATCCTCTGGAGATAATCTTGTCACAATGATGTTAGACTGTTTACTCTTAAGCATTAGTTCCCTCTCTTGGCCAATTCCAAATCTTTAACAATATTTAACTCTAAGCCTACAGCAAGCAACAAAATGGCAGAAGTCTTTATAACCTACACAGCCTTTCATCTCTCATATGTTTGCTTATACAACAAATACAATCAATCAGTTATCTGCCAGGACCATACCAAGACATTCTGGCATCTGTAGGAGAACGACACCCCATATGAACACTTGCTCTTCTCCATTTAAATTTTTTGCAACTCAAAAGAAACCCAGCAGTGGCCGCATTTGTAACATGGCAATGTGGAACATCCTGCCAAGGGTTCCCCATCACTAGCTTCTGCCCTACACACCCAGCCAAGGCAATGGTCCTGGAAATGAGACAAACAGAGCAGCAGCAGAATACTGAGAGGTTCCCGTTGATGGAGCCCGCACAGACAGTATTCCCTGGCATTCACAGACACCTCCTGCCTGACTCAACGGGTTTGGTGTCTCTGCCTGCTGGCATGCTATGGCACTTGGCATTACAGGCTCTGGCATACATTCTCAGGCTGTGTATGTGTGTGACTGTCTCAGTTAGGAAGGCTAAATAGGTTATGGTCCATAAGCTGTGCTCATTTATTGCCACTCTTGTAGCCCTATCAAGAATAACATGTTCTTGTGACCTTCCTGAAACTCCGAATCATATATGTATACTGGTTTTCCTTATTTGCTCTGAGTCCTCCCTGCTTGATCAACATTGAGGAGGAGGAGAATGATAGGATTATTATTATAATTATTACTTACTGCACCATTAGTGATCCTCATGGTTCATAAATGGCCAACAAAAATAGATGCAAATGGTATATGCCATTGAAAAGATTGGTGTCTCTTCTGTCATTATAGAATTACTTTTGTTCTCACTGAAGCCTTTGAGCAGTGGCGTTTTAAATCAGCCATTTGAAGATTATAAAAATGGGAATGGATATCAATGTCATTTTAATTGGGAAAGAAGGAAACACTTCTCTGCCAAACCTTTTTCTTTTCTTTTTTACAGTGTATTCTGAGATCTGCAATATTAATAAATTCCCTTTTAAATGGGCTACTAACTGGATGGGACACTGAATGTATCACACAATTTACTAGTTCACTCTGGAATACCTCTTGAGGTACTCTGAGTGAGTAGTCAAAAAAAAAAAAGTCTTAAAATTTATAGGTATGCATGATAGGCATGTTTTCAGGTTTCCTGAATTGCACTATTGACTTTTGTATATTTACAGAAGTATATTAAAAATCATAACAGATATTGTGACTCAGTTGTGCTGAATTTTTGCAAATTACTCTCATTCTTGTCTCATTCATCACATGACAATTAATACTTCTCATCATTATGGAAATATATTTTTTTGGTACCATTAACTGCAGAAATCCTAAAATAATTATTACATGCCACATTTATAAATAAATCCTAATTTAACTTTTTCCATGAAATATTCCAAAGACTTTTCTTAAAAAAAAATCCAAAAAATATTTCCAAAAAACTATTCCAAAGACTTGTTCAAAGAAAGACTTTTGTATTCTATCCTTATTTCTTTATACTATATACATACATATCAATTATNCAGCTTCTTGTGCACCCCCAGCCTGCTCGCTGGTGGGGTGGGATGAAAAGCAGAAAAGACCCTGAGTCTGGGTAAGCACTGCTCTGCAGTAATGAAGACATCCCTGTATTATCAACACTGTTTTCAGCACAAATCCAGAACATAGCCCCATACTAGCTCCTGTGAAGAAAACTAACTCTACCCCAGCCAAAACCAGCACAGTGGTGTTCAAGACTTTGGAGGCCTCCCTGAACAAGCTGATTTTACTAGACTTGCTTTGCACAGGGGGCTGACCTAGTTGACCCTCACAGCTCCCCTTCCAACCTAATTTATTCTGTGATACTATAAAAAGGCTTCTGTTTCATATTTTAAAAATTTACTGTGGTTTTAATGTAAAAACTTGGCTTCCAAAACAGAGAAAAGAAGGCCATTAACATTAAATGCCATTAACATCAGTAGCCTCTAGTTACATTTTGCAAGAGAAGCAGCAAGCTGAAAACTCCTATGAATGTCCTATTAAAATAATTTGTAAGACTTGTTTGCATTTACAACTGCCAGCAGCAGCACTGCTTTCCTTTCAAGGCTGCTGTTTTTAGGCAACCATCACATTTCACAGTACTGTAGAGACATAAGCTAAGCAGGAAGGACTACAGAATGAAAATATGGAAATATTGCCAGATGTTAAAAACAGGTGAATGGTAAACTGCCACATAAATTAAATAAATATTCTATAAATAGCAGTGCTTTTATCAGAATACATAAGAAAACATCTGTAATGTACTTTGCCACAAATGGGATGCTATAACATTCTCTTCTGAAGCATCTTAGTCAGTAAATCTCTTTCAAGTAATTACTGATCAAAAATTCTAGTATAGAACAACGCAAAATTCAGCACTGCTGAAAATTCTCTAGTGACTGGATTGCCCACCATTGGAAAGAGTTTCAAACACCAAGATATTTTAATTTTTCAGAATTTTCTACTAAAAAAGTAATGGGGGATCTTGATAATAAAGTGAGCGACTCTTCTCTTGAACACTCTTGTTTATTATGTTTCCAGCAGTAGATTGTGCAAGACAATGGAGAAAAAGGTGCAGGATGAGGTTTTAAAATAATCTGCCCCATGCAAAAGCTGCATCTCAGTTTATACTAGTTAAGTATTACCCTAATTGAAGCCTTTTAAAGTCTTCCAATATCTTCTTAGAATGAGATACAAGATTTCAAGATTTCAGAGTTGCATACAAATACCAAAGTTCTCTTCAAATTTTGCTAGATTCTGGAATATCCCTGCAGAGGAACTGCCTCACTGCTCTACAGGCCACCTCACACACAATTATCTCATGGTGCCACTCTACAGACTAGCACAGAATAAGGGAGTCCTGGCATCTGAGGGAGACAGGTCAAGGAACAGAGGAGCTGGAGAAGATGACCTCCAGAGGTCCCTTCCAACCTCAGCCTTTCTGTGACTCTGTGAGCAGCATCAGCTGCTGCCAATTATTCTGGCTGACAGTTTTTAGGACATGTGCTTATATACAAGATGCTGCTTATTAGTTCTCAATACCAACATTTCAAATGGATTCATGGGAGCCAGACTGCTCTGTAGAATTTCTGTAATGCAGTTATACTTACAAGCAACTATATTCGTCCTCCTTTCTCATTTTGTCTTGAAAGGTTTGAAAACTGAACAACTTCATATTTCTTTTCCCCAAATTAGCTCTTACCTGTTATGGCATAGAAGGTCTATGAAATCCCATCTAACCAGGTCAGCTGGCATTACAACTAAGAGTAGGAAAAACGGAAAGAAAAAAAACATACATTTAAATGGCAGTGGTGCAGAAGACTGCACTTTGTCTTTCCATAAAATGCTGAGCTAAATTTGGGCTTTCTCCTCTAGTCTTGAGGAATACAGGTTTGAGGAAAACAAAGAAAAGAGTAATTAAAAAAAAAACACCCTAAACTATGAAGGTGTGTGCAGAGAAACCTAATCCTTTTGATACACCTAGACACTCCACAGAGGCAATCACCTTCAAACTTAGAAAATGTTCTGAACTACCTAAAAGAAAAAATCTTAATGCCTTAGTTAAAACTATCAACCTAATCACTATTAAACAACTAAAGCCCATATTTGCAACTTCACCAGTTCATTGAGAAGGGCCATTTTGCTCCTCCAAAGAATTGTTCCATGAGTATGGAGCAGGTAAGCAACTAAACTCTTAAAGTGTCAACATTTATAAATTTAAAAAGCGCATAAAGCTTTGAGCATTGCTACGACAGAAAAACCCTGACTGACAGACATACATACTAAACACAACAGCTTTTACATTCTTCAGTAAAGATGCCTGCTTTTGCCTATGGAAATTACTTAGATGATGCCCATCTCCCTTTTCCCCTTCCCTCAGGTTTCCTTCCAAATGCTGTTTTTTAACCTGATGACCAACTTCAAGTGAATTTTAAAAAATTAGAGATGTCAAAGCTTGTAAGTCATTACAGAAAATTACAGACAAAGATAGTAAGATAGAAAGTATGGCAAAATCAATGGTTGGACAGAGGAGAGGCAAATTAGTGCCCTCACGAAGATAAGACTCTTATCCGCTCTAGTCCATCAGCAGCCAGTCAATCAAGCAACATGCATGTAGCCTTGAATCACTATGAACACGGGATGAATCTGGAATTACCTACTGTGTAGATACTGCTTTTCAGCTTGCTAGTATATTTATAATTTAGTATTTGACTAGTTCTAAAAGAAATAATACTTAGGACAATACAAAACAATTAAGCAAACAGAAAACACAGAAGTAATTCTTGGTTTTTCTAATATTCAATATCCCAAAACATGTTGGTATAATTATGAACGTCAATGTTGGTGTTAAACTGTTTAATGTATGAAGATTCAGTAATGTATTAAAAAAAAAAATCAGTATTAAAATGAGTTTCATTCAAAGGGAAGTTAAAACGTATTATGGATAATGAGGAAAATTCTAAACAGAGAGACAAGCAGTGCTATTTTTGGGAAGTGAACAGATGGCTATAGATGAGCAGACCCAGAAATGAAGAACAATATAGGGAGCCAGAGCAGGGGGGCTGGAATACAGTATAACTGGAGAACTCGCTTTTCTTACTTTACTGCATACGCTCTCTGATAAGCTCAATATACTACAAACCTNCAAAGCATACTATGATTCTATGATACATTTCCAGTTATGTTAATGACTTGCAGAGCAGTTTTGGCTATTTTTTCCCTTCTTTGTACACACAAGCATTCATATGCAACCATTTAGAAAAATCTCACTACTTTGCAAAACTTCATGTACTTTTTCTATGATGCCAGAAATAACAGGGAAACTAAAAATTAGGATCAAAAATGTAGTGTATTTGCTTTAAAATAGTTCTATACAAATATTTGTATTATAAACTTTTAAAGAGTTTGCTAAAGCCAAAACAGTACATACAACCTTTTCAGACAAAAAAAAATGTTTGTCCCACTGTCACATCTGTAATTATAGACCTTTAAACTTTGTAAGAGCTAGGAAAATCAATGAAATATGCAAAAAACATATCTCAATAATCTCATTTCAAGAAGAAGGCAGCACTTCCTCTTCTCCCCAAAGATGAGATGCAGCCATGACTTCAGCTTTAGAGTACAGGATATCTCAATGGATTTAATTTTAAAAAATCCCATTAATTCAAATCTATTTTTCCCTGGGAAAGGAAACAATCTTTATTGTTTTGTGTTGGTTATTACTGCAACCTTAACAACAATTTCTTTGTTCATACCTGTAAAATTGAAACAAGAAGTATTTTAACAGTTGTATTAGGATGAAGAAAGTTCTTATTCAAAACCAGTAGGTCTTGGCTTCAGAGACAAGTTGGCTAGCTTATTTCTCCAGCCTGTCAAGGTCCCTCTGGACAGCAGCATGATCCTCTTAACATATCAGCCACTCATCCCAGTTTTGTCATCTGCAAACCTGCTCCCATCATCCAGATCGCTAATGAAGATGTTAAACATGGACTGGACACAGTATTGACCCGTGGGGTACACTGCTAGTCACTGGCCTCCAACTAGACTTTACTACCCTCTGGGTCCAGCCATTCAGCCAGTAATTCCCACATATTAAGGACATTAGAGTCTGTGTTTCCATTTTATGTTTGAGCAAGGAGAGGTTATAGAAACCTTCACATGTCCTCTGAAAGGCCCCATTTATTGTCTTTGGTTTTTTAAAAGAAGAGAAACAAGCGAGAGAAAATGGCTGTTGTCAAAATCTCACTATAAATTCAGTACAGAATGGACAAGACATAACAAATTTATTCAAACAAAAATGTTTTTAGGTGACTAAATGGAAAACTGCTTCTGGCACACAGGTTCAAAATCACTAATCCTAATCCATGGTTCACAATCAGTAAATCATAAAACTAACCTATGATCTGGAAAAGAGATAATCTAAGCTTTGTGTGAAGCAGAAGCAGATTATGAAGCCTACTTAAATTCTGAAAGATGACTTCTGAAACAATTGACAATCTAGAGAGTATTAGCTACCTTCGTCTGAAGTGTGGGCAAAGCAACTCAGGTGTGTCGACAAATAAAAACCTAAATATATCCAGTACAAATATTCAGAATTACAGTGACACTAAGCGGATACCTGTTTCACAGTCCTAAAGTAACAGAGCACTATATTTTTCCCATCCACCGATTTTCTCATGCAAAGCATTTCTCTTTGCCTTGTAGAAACAAACAGTATGTTTACCTCAGCCTTGTGATTTCAGTGGCACATCCATACTTGGAAAGAATGAAAACCACCTCTACTTATTATCCACCTATGCATTTTCAGAGTTTTACGGGTTTCCTAACTACCAGCCTGTTTCCTTTGTTTTTATTTTAAGTACAGAGCTGTAAGGGGAAAAAAAATAGACTTACTTCTTCAGAATAGTTATTAGAATTACCGTGCTCTCGACGCTTCTTGATGCTATAGTTAGCTGAAAAGCCAACACTATACAGGACAAGTAATTAAAAAGCTCTTAGAGCGGGTATTGGCAGGCAGTTCTGAGGGAGACGGCTGTGCTCAGCGTCCCAGCTGATGCTCCTAAGCAGAAGGCAGCAGACGGTGGCTGCCAGAGGAAGCTCTCACTGGAGAGACACCATTCTGAGACCAAGCCCAACAAAATTCTGCCATTAAGCAGAGCTAAAACTAAATGCTAAGCCAAGGAGACAGCTTCTGGCTTTTCCCATTTATTTTTGAAAGGCTCCTCAGCCTTTAGGGCCAAAGGCAAGGTGATTGCAGCATGCTGTGAAGCCAGACACCCCGGGAAGCCTGAAATCATTAAAACACTCATTTAGACAGGAAGAGAAAGGATGAGTGAGTACAAATTCGAAGC
>VZTL01027945.1:0-15158 GCA_013400535.1 Scopus umbretta | reverse complement strand
GGAAGCTGGATCAAGCTGGACTCTCCCAACACAGACATTCCTTCTGCTTTGCAGGCAGGAGTTTGTGAGGATCTGTAAAAAAGAGGTGAATCTACCGGGAGCTATGATTATGAAAGATGAGTCCCTGAGATCCCAGTATGGTCAGTCTGAAAAAGTAATTAATAAAGTGCAAGACTTCCAGGAAGACAAAGAGTTGTTCAGATACTGTACTCTGCCAGAGGTAAAATAATTAAAAAATCCCACCAGCAAAAAGGGGAACGGTGGTGGAAGAGCCTATATGAATGTATCTGTGTTTTAATGCCTACGCAAAGAAGCTTTTTTTGGTTCTGCTAAAGCTATATCCTTTAACCCTTAGAGCCCCTGTAGTCACTCCTGTAAGTATATATGCGAAGAAGGAACATCAAGCCATCTTCTAAGAGTGTTCTGCATAAACACGGGGTGGATGGTAGTCAGGGCAGAAGGCTTAAAGCAGTGCTCCTCTGCTCCTGTGGTGGGAGAGCCAGTCAGGAATGCAACCAGCAACACAGCAAACCGTGTCAGGGTAGTGGGACAGATCAGCAACATTTTCTGAACGTCCTTTATCCAGGCAAAGCATCTGCTCTCTGGGCTGGCCCAGCTTTGTAGCCGATACTCACGTTCTGGCTGACAGCCATAGCTCTGTGGAAGTATGACCCTCCCCACCTTTTCAACCCCACCCAGCAGCCCGCTGCACCATCTTCTGTCTTGGCTTCCTACCACCATGCCCATTTGTGTGCCATGCCGGTCCTGCCTCCCGTCCTGCATCCCTCCCTCCTGACCTCTTCCT
This sequence comes from Scopus umbretta, assembly GCA_013400535.1. NCBI lineage: Eukaryota > Metazoa > Chordata > Aves > Pelecaniformes > Scopidae > Scopus > Scopus umbretta. The sequence goes on along the minus strand of VZTL01027945.1, from coordinate 14,353 downwards.
CCTGTACCCTAGTCCGCAGCCAAACATCCAGGTCGCAGTGCTTCCTCAGCAATCTTTCCTCTTGTCTTTCACATTTCTAATATTTTTTTCTAATGTTTTCTTTCCTGTAGATCCTCAAATATGTTGAGTGCTTCACAGGGCCAAACATCATGGCAATGCACACCATGCTGATAAATAAACTTCCAGATTCTGGTAAGGAAAATTTGGATTAGAGGAAAATAGAGAAATTGTTGTGCATATGCTGTCTATCTGGCCAAAACTGAACTTTTAGAAAAAGTGTTTTAGAAAAGCTGTTTGAAAAAAATGAGGCAAATTAAAACCAAATAACTTTGAATATTTACAAGGACACTTTGGTAATAGTTTGTTTTCTTTTAACCTTGGCTTAACGAGGTAACATTTATTGTCTTTCAATGTTCAGTGGATGTTTGTTTGCTAAAGATGGTGGTTGTCTTGGCTGCACCACTCGGGTTCAAAGTGGGCAGGCGAGCTCCCTGTTCAGCCAGCTGCACTTGCATAAAGGCCCAGGGGTTAGAACATCACATGCTTTTTAAGCTTGACTTTTCAAATGTGTTGAAAACTAGTGCTTCCATGGACCTCAGTAAAAGGCAATAAATACAGAGATCATCCTTCGCTTGGAGTTTACACGCTCCTGACCTCACTGACAGTTGTTGCACGCTCAGTGCTTTGATATGAAGGTACTTGGAATAGGTGCCAAAAGAAGGATTTTGAAGCCTGGCTTTGGCTCGTGCTGCTGGAAATTGAGATCATAATTTATACAAGGGTGATGGGCAGGGCGAGAGGAAGAGAACCGGACTAACCATATTACAGTTTTTCAAAGTAGCTTTGACTCTGCATAAGCTGTTTCAGTTTAGTGAAGTTGAGACCTGAGCTGTTTCTTATTCTCAGGTGTGCTGCTCCTGCGCAGATACATAGTACATTGAGTTATTAAAATACTGAGTTTGTTCAAGTCATCTCCACTTGGTGTCTTAAATACTCCACAGAAAGCTGTGTTGTTTTGGTTTGGAAATTCAACAGGAGGCCATACATTTTTAAAGTAAAAACGACACAGTAACAGACAAGAAATGGGAAGCTGCTCCGTAGTTGCAAGATCTCCATTCAATATCTTTGAGGAATACTTTAGGAGAGGTGCAGGGCTCGGGAGAGTTTTTGAGGCTGCCCAAAGTCTAAATAAGATGGCAAATGAGGCAAGTGGAAACATCCTAACTGTATCTATCTGAGGAGCAAACTCAATGACAAAATAAATGTTTAAATAATATATAAAAGGCTGGTTTGGTGTAGATTATATATTTCCATTTCCATAGTGGGAAAAGAAGTAACAAAAAAAACTTCAGAAGTAGCTATTTTTGTTTAGACTTCATGGAAAAAAGCCTCTAGGGTGAAGGCTAATGGAGTGCTGCGTAGACTGGGGAGGCCGCAGTCCATAAATTGAGATTTGTTTTTTTTTTAAAGAAGGTTAAATAAACATGTGTTGAGTGCAGCACAGACAGGGTTGATTCTGCTTACAACACAGTGATAGATCAAGTGACTACAGACCGCACGGCTGTTTGGAAGTCTTTGTACTGTGAAAGGTTTGTGCAACAGCGTTGCAACAGCCTTTAGTTCACTAAACTGGAGAGCAGCCAAAGCGAATGGTGAAAACTTGGCAGGGGGTTGTTGGTGAAGGCCAGCAAAAGGAGTCTTCTGAGGGACTGCGCAGCCAGGCAGCCTCCTGGCATTCACTGTATCCCCATGCCATCGCTGACCCGAGAGCCGCAACTGTGCTCTTGGTCCATCTTGGGATGGAGTGTAAGCTAACCCATTTGGCTTCCAAGTCAGTGGTGGGCTGGAGCAGACACTGAGCCTGCAACATCTCTCCAGTAGCAAGCAGCAGCTCCTTAGGACATGTTACAATTGCAATGGTTTAACGGGAAGGAAAAGGCTGTGTCACGTTTCATGAGGTTGAAGGTTTTGAACCTGTCTTGCAGATATACAGACTTTTCTCCACCCCATGCATCAGGACTTGCACTATTTCCCCTTCCGGCCTGCGGACCGCATCGTGTGCTCCTGGACTGCCATGGAGAGGGCCAACCAGGACAATGGCTGCCTGGTTGTGCAGCCAGGGACGCACAAGGAGCCCCTGAAGCCTCACAGCTATCCAAAGTGGGAGGTAGAGCAGCACGGGGGGCTTGGGAAGGTCGTGCATGTGGGGACCACATTTTGGCTGGGGAGTGCTCACTGTGGCGGGATGATGCATAGGTCAAAGCTGAGGTTTTCAGCGATAGTTTTTCTGTTTATGCAAACTGTCATGCTTTAACCCCAGCTGGCAACGAAGCCCCACACAGCTGCTTGCTTACTCCCCCTGCAGCGGGACGGGGGAGAGAATCAGAAGAGTAAAAGTGAGAGAACTCGTGGGTTGAAATAAAGACAGTTTAATAGGTAAAGCAAAAGCCACACACACTAGCAAAGCAAAACAAGGAATTCAGTCACTACTCCCCACCAGCAGGCAGGTGCTCCGCCATCTCCAGGAAAGCCGGGCTCCATCACGCCTAACGCTGACTTGGGAAGACAAACACCATCACTCCGAACGTCCCCGCCTTTCCTTCTTCTTCCCCCAGCGTTATATGCTAAGCATGACATCATATGGTATGGGATATCCCTTGGGTCACCTGGGGTCAGCTGTCCCAGCCGTGTCCCCTCCCAACTCCTTGTGCACCCCCAGCCTGCTCGCTGGTGGGGTGGGTGAGAGGCAGAAAAGGCCCTGGCTCTGTGTAAGCGCTGCTCAGCAATAACAAAAACATCCCTGTGTTATCGACATAGTTTTCAGCACAAATCCAAACCATAGCCCCCTACTAGCTACTGTGAAGAAAAATAGCTCTACCCCAGCCAAAACCAGCACAGCAAACACTGACTTGTTGCTTCAGGAGAGAGGGTTGCTTGGTTGGCCTCACTCCATGTAACCTGGGTAGATTTGCCTCTGTTCCTACCTTTACCTAGAAATTGTCCAGCATGTCATGGTCGTGGAAAATGTGCAACCGTTTTCCACTGCCCTTGCCAAGTCTGAGGACTCTTTCTCCTCCTGTGTATTTGTTCCTGCCTGGTGAGCATGTGTACTGTCCTGAAGAGGAGAAATTGGATAGTAAACAACTGGATGCAATTAAATATCAAGCGGTGTCTTGCTCTTAAGAACGGATGTTTCTTGACCTGGCCTGGTGTTGGTGATGGTTATACTGGGAGCAGAAGGCTGGACCCCAGTGGTGGCATTAGGCCACCTTGATCCCAATCACTTGTGGGATTCTCCAGTGCTCTCCTCTGTTCTCTCCAGCTGAGAAATGCTCTTAATTGTCTGAATCCAGCTTCAGAAAATAGAAGAAGTATTATTTTGCTGTACCTCAGGCTTGAGGCAGGAAGACTTGCAGGCAAGTGGGCAGACTCTTACTGGACATACTGAATCTGACATACACTACCCAGAAGAAAGCAGCTCAGTAGCTGTCCCTGCTGTCCCTCACACTGAGAATCGGCGCTTGCTCTAATTGTAACCGAGTGATTTCAAGTCAGTGGTTTTTTTCTAGGGTAAAGCCAACAAACTTTTCCATGGGCTGGTTGATGAGGATGAGAAGAGTCCCAGGGTTCACGTTGTCATGGAGAAGGGAGACACGGTGTTCTTCCACCCCCTGCTCATTCATGGCTCTGGGATAAACAAGACATCAGGTTTCCGAAAGGTAGGAAACCACCTCTTGATACAACTTTTGATAGTTTTGTGGTTTGTTTTTTTTTTTAAAACTGATCAAACTACCCCCCCACCAACCTTCCAAACTCATGAATATGTGGATGAAGTTTTTAATGAGTTTTTAGCTTTCTAACATACTTTTACACTCTTTTTTTACTTTTAAACTTCTCTGTCTTTTGGGAGAAGAGCATGCTGTGGGGCTGCTTGAGAAAAACAGAGCAGGAGTAGAAATTAGATGTTGAATCTATGTTTGAAGCCTGGCTGACTGTACTTGTTTTTCCAATAGTTCCCTTTCAGCTGTCCCAAATAGCAGGAGCTTCTCTAACTTTCTTCCCCCTGCCTTCTTGGTATCTCATCTTTGGATGGCAGGAGCCTCCATCATCCAATAAATAATATTTATTTATTTATTTATTTGGCAACACGACCCATTTTTCTATTAAAGATTTGATTATACATCATCTATTTGTTTTGCATCATGATTACTTAACTGAAACAGGCAAAGGTGCCCTCCTTTGGAGGCCTGATCCCTTCTCAGAAGTGGATTCATCCAGGCATAGAAGGGAACTGTAGCCTCTAGTGTAGCCACTAGTAGCAATGCAGATATTTCCCCTCAGGCACTGCAACACAGTGATTTGATTTTGTTTTGCCTGCATTGGCTACTATCTGGGCTGTTCTTTCAGCCCCAGTAGCAGTTTACTGGTGTGGAATTCCTTCCTCCTGCAAACCTGAAAGCAGAGGGGACATCAGGTATTGAAAGTCTCATTTGCTGGCTCTTTCCTGGCTAGTGGAGAAATAGTCCTGCTCAGCATCCCACAGAAACACAAGAGCATCCTCATACTGTTCCAAATCCCAACATTTGTCTGCCTTTGGAGTAAATCAGTGAGTATCCTGGAGCTCTCTGGGCTAGGTTATGGTCTAGCACCTTTGAGATCTGGCATGACCTCACGTGCAGCCGGCATAGCTCGTGTAGTGAGAGAACAGCTTTTGCTGCTGGGGCATTTCTATTTATTTCCTCTAGACTCTGCTTAAGCAAGATCTGATTACAGAATAAGTGGGTTGACGTGACTGTCTGGGTGCAGAAAGTAAGAACCCATGCTGAACACACAGGTCTGCTCCAACCCTGACTTTCCCTATTCCCACTCTAGTTGCTGATATTCTGAGATCAAGTAGTACAGTGCCTGCTAGGGGAGTGTTTGGGAGAGGAGGGAAGGAAGAAGAGCATGTCAGCAAGCAAGAGTATTTCTCCAAGGGGAGACTCTCAGGAGAGCAGGAGTGCTCGGAAAGGAGGAAGGATTTTGCTGACATGATCTATAAGGAAGGGATGGGGTGTCCACAACCGGGAATGCACGAAATTTTCTTCCACCAGTCATTTGTAATCGATGTGGTAGTGAGCAATGCCCCATTTCCTCACGCAGAGTATAAGCTGTCACTTTGCCAGCTCAGAGTGCTACTACATTGACGTCAAGAACACGACCCAAGAGCACCTGGAGAAAGAAGTGTTAGATATAGTTCACAAGAAATACAACATGACTTCCGTGGAACTCAGGGTAAGACTTGGCTATATGCCCTTTGTTACAATCCAGGCCAGTTCCCTTTCCTAAGTTTCTTGCCTGTGACAGATTTGTGCTTTTTGCTGTGCCTGGTTTGGCCAATCAAGCTGTGCCAAGCAGCAGTGCTTGGCAGAATAAAAGACCTGATGTTCAGAGGATGACAGGCAGGCTCTTTTGGCACCTTTTTGCTCATAACGATGCTTCTTGCTATGCTGGAGAAGTGGCCTTGCTCTCTGGGCAGCCCCTTCACACACCCTGAGCTCTAGAAGTTCCTCCTCCAGCTCTGCTTGTCAAAACGGGTTTTGTGAGCACACCTTAACCCCCTCCAGTGCCAGCTGAGCTGGTGGAGATTAGATCAGCGCTTCGTTGGGTGACTGCGACTGATGGTGGAGCGTGAGCGAGGAGGAGCCGCTGACTCTGCTGTCCCGATGGCTCAGCTCCGAGGCTGCTCACACCATTCGAGGGGGTCTAGGCTTCGCCCACTGGGGAGGGCTAATCTGGCAAGGCAGGAACAGGGTGAAGTCTGTGCAAGCTTTGCCCTTCACTGCATCTCCTGGTTCATCGTTTGTTGTGGGGAGTGTGTCTGAACCAGAGATTTCTGCAGTTACGTTTGGACTGCCTGATGTAAATAGATGTGATCATCTCTTGCCCTGAATTCGCAAGTATAAGAAGATGCAATAAATTCAGTGCTTGTCCACAGTTCTTACAGTTTCCCCTCCTAATAGCAGGTGGATTTGCCTTTTAAAACAAGTAGCCGTATCTGACTGCAATAGCTGACTGAATTTTTTTTTGTTAAATATAATCCCACATCAATTGTTTAGACTTGAGGCTACAGCAGGTATGTCAGCAGTGAAACACATCTTCCTCAAAGAAAAAAAAAAAAGGGGTAATGGCCTCTTGCTGAATAACTGAAACCATTGTGTAAAATAGAAAGCAAATCTAAATTCTTCAGGGATTCAGCCACTGAAAGAAAAATAAACTTTGTTACTGGGTTGGAAATGTTTTGAATTTCTTAATCCGCAGCAGTTCCCAAACATGTGGACAGCCAGTATCAAGGCAGTAAAGTCTAGATGTAGTCTAGCAGTTTTCTTTTAAAATTTACATATTTTAGAGATATTACAGTATCTAAGGCATTCTGGAGGAGAGGACTTTCTTTTTCACCTCTGAGGTTTTTGTTTTGTTTTGTTTTTTCCCACAGTGTGCCTGGGTATGCTGGGGTGTCCAGCTGTGTTTTGCAAGCCTGATCTTACATGCTGTCTGTAAAGTTACAGCTGGCTTGACTTTTGATTCCTGCAGCTATGTAGGGACACAGTGAAATCTGAAGTGATGCATTAGTGAGGCGCTTTCCTTCTCGTGAGTGGAAATGAGTGTGTGCTCATACAAGCCTCAGATGAGTCTGTGTGTGTTCATGTAGTTTTAAGCTTTTTTTAACCGGAGTTGGAGCTTTTCCCCAGAGGACCCAGCTCTTATATTTCACCTTCACAAGACTAATGATAAGAACTAAGTAATCCTCACACGGGGAAACTGAGGTAGGAGCTTGCCCAAGACTTACCTCCGTGAAGCAAACAGCGGTGGTCTTCTCTGCTTTACGCTCTGCAGCAGTGCCTGCCCAGCACCTGATTTCTGGCTAAGGGCTTGCATTTGTAGCTGTTATTTCCTGCCGGTTTCCTCTGCACGAGGAACGTCGCTCGCTCATGGGCAGCAGTATGCAAGGTGTAGTCAGTTGGTGAGCTGTCTTGATCACCCAAAGGCACACAAGGGAGGCGCTGTGTGCACAAGCAGGCGAGGGCGACTTCTGCAAGGGTCGGGTTCTCTGTGCTGCTCATGTTTCCTTCCAGAACTGAACCATGGGCATCTTGCCGTCCATGTCACACCTGCAAACAACCTGTCTCCTCCAGGTGGAGGTTGCACCTTCTTCCTAGTTAGGGCTGCATTTTGGTTCTTGATATTTAGGATTTGAAAGGATATTCAGTAAGTGTTTTGGTATGTTTTTATGGGTGGGTAGCTAAGCTGAGAATGCTGTATCTGTTTCCATCTCTGTAAAGTGGAATCCTGGTCACTGTTTTTGCTGGCCCTTAAGGATTTTCCTTTGTCTCATTTTTGTTTTGAAGGATGTTTGGAGCTTCCGAGCACGGCTTGTGCAAGGGGAAAGAATTAACCTGTAGAACAACCTCAGAAGAGCAGGATGGAAAACACGTGCTTGAGAATGAGCTTCTCTGATCGGAGAGTGCAGACGCTGCCTCGGCAGGCAGGATTTTGTGTGCTTTGGTGACCTCCGTATTGGTAACTTAGCCAAATGCTGCATCGCAAAATCATTTGATGCTAATACAAAATAATTGCACTGAGGTTGAATAGCTGATGTACGTCAAAGAAAACCTGACCTAGAAAAACAGAGATTTGCTGTGGTTATCTTAGACAATTGAGGAATTAACGTCTTGAAAGAACACCTTGATTTTCTTGATGTTTTCATTCTTTAAAAGTTTCTCACATGACATACCTTTGGAGTGATGCTATACTAACATAAGACTTTATGCAAGAATTTATGCAAGGGTATGTTTTTTCATGTTTCCACCTTCCTTTTCTATGCAAAAGAAATAAAAAGAAGCTGTTTCACACATGCCCTCAGTATGAGCTCACATGAGAAGTCATTCGTACAGCTGATGAAGATGGGGATATTGGTACCAGCAGAATCAACAGTGTAAGGAACTGGATAAAGGGGAAGCAGCAACCACTCACATAAAAAAATGGGATTGATGGGCTGGAACATGATCTCTAGCAGAGTTCCTCAAACAGGACCTGGTGTAGCATCATATCCTACTGAGCAGCGCTGGCACAAGTGAAACATGGCTGATAGGGTTGGGGGCTACTGGGCCAGCAAACCAGCCTCCTGTTGGCCGTGCATAACAGATCCAAGGTTGTGTGAAATGAGGGAGTCCTTCTTTGTGTCTGGTGGGTCTGGGAGAACATGCCTTTTGGTGCTGCCAGGTCAGGGAGGCAGTTGCATGCTCCTCAGGATGCACTGGTGGCAGAGTGGAGCGATGTGCACTGAAATGATCCTCTTACCTTGCACGATGTTTTTCCTTGTTTTCTGAAAGATTCTTCTGCTTTCAGAATCTGTTTTTTTTAAAATACAGATTAAATCAGAGCAAAACTGTGTTCAAGGACTGTGTTGTATTATTTCTGCTGCTCAGAAATTCTGGCAGTGCGTGTGTCGTTGAATACCCCAGTGCGAAACAGTGATCCTCAGCTCTTTTCCGCTCCCCCCTTCCACCTGAAGCAGATCCCAAGACAGCACCAGAGGCTGCACAGTGGCTCCTGCTCTGTTATCTTGCGGCTCAGGAGGTCACTCAGGCGAGACAGCAGAGAGATACAGTTCTGTCTTCAACCCACAAGGGTCAATGGTGGACTGCCTAGACAAGTGTCTGCAAATCAAAGCTGTTGCAGTCATTTCACGCATGACAACGTAATGCAGAGGAGGGGTTTGTGCATCTTCCTCTTCCTGCAGCATCTATGGGTTTTCTTGTTTGTTTGTATGCTTTTTAAATGAGGCAAGGTTTGAGCACAGTTATCGCGTTGGTCCTAAACCCTTGGTGGTGTGGTGAGGTGTCTGGGCTGTGGTTCCTACCTGGAGACAGACACATCCTCTCAGTGGCCTGTGGTTTGACTGCAACACCAACAAGTGTAACAAGGGGGAGACTATAGGACAGACCCCCAGCCCTGCTCAGTGGGTGATTCTGAGTATCCTGGTTCCTGTGTCTCTTCCCGTGCCCTCTATATAACCCTGGCACTGATCCTGCTCTTGGAGAGACATGCTGTGATGCCTCTCTAGACTTGGACCTTCTCAGCCTGGTCTTTGCTTGCTGTATGGGCCCAATGAGTTTAGATTGGATATTAGGAAAAAATTCTTTACTGAAAGAGTGGTGAAGCATTGGAACAGGCTGCCCAGGGAGGTGGTGGAGTCACCATCCCTGGAGGAATATAAAAACCATGTAGATGTGGAACTTCAGGACATGGTTCAGTAGGCATGGTGGTGTTGGGTTGACGGTTGGTCTAGATGATCTCAGAGGTCTTTTCCAACCTTACAATTCTATGATTCTATGATTCTAAGTGAATGATTTCCAGTGAGTTGGAGGCTCCTCTGTTGACTTTGCTGAGCTCCGGCTCATAGCCTGGCTCGTTCTCTCCTTGGGATTTTTGTGAAGACTTAGAGTATCCCATCTGGTTCATGACAGGATTCATGGAGACACTTCACTGTCTGGCATTACTGGTGTAGCTGAGTTGACTGCAGAGGGTGCTGTGGCCACAGAGAAGAGCTAGAGGTGTCCCTCAGATTCCCAGAGGTTCCAGACTGTGCATTTCTCTTACTATGGCTGGGAGGGAGGAGGAAAGGAAGAACTTTGGCTTTGTTTTTAAAAATTTGCACATCTCTGCCTATCAATCTAGGCTTAAATTTCCTCTTTCAGAAGAACAAACTCATCAAAGACTTCATAGATCATCTAAACTCATCACTTTTCCCAACAGATGAGAGACTCATGTCCTCACTCCTTCCTACAACAACAGGTTGAGGATACTCCAGAGCCTGGGGAGGTCTAAGCTTAGGCAAGCTCCCCTCGACTGTGTACAAGGCCAGCTCAGCTGCATCCTAGCAATGCCAAGGAGTCTGATCCTTGCCCCTGAAATGACCCTGGGCAGAGCCAGATCCAGCAGGGCTTCTCAGCTCCTTCTGAGCAAAGCTACGGGCTCATGGGTGCAGGACCATGTCTCTGGGAGAGTAAGGATCTACAAGCACTTCCTCACGGGATATTTGAGCAAGGGCTGGAGTCCAAAGGATGCTTCATCAGTCCATGTGAATGTGACCTCCTGTGTGAGGGACCTACCTGGTAAGTGCTTTCTTGTTCCTCTTTCCACCCATCCTAGCCAGCAGAGATTCTGCAGTCACAGGTTTTCAAAGCACATGCCCCACCGGTGGAAATTCAGCACCATAAATTCACCTCACTCTCCAGAATTGGGCTTTTTTGAGAAAAAACAAAACCACAACAACCATATATTTCTTAGGGTTTGGTTTCCTGGCAGTACAGTGCAGCTGATTTGGGCATGTCAGGCAGGTGCCTGCAGAGGGAGCTGCGGCCACAGGAGAGCTGCAAGGTCTTACCAGCTTTCAGGTCCAAACACCCTCTTCTTTGAATTAAAACCACGGCAGCAGGAAGAGGAGGAGGAGAGGAAAAGCAATAACTAAACAAGTCACCAGCTGCTCCAAGCTTATTTTTTTCCAGGAGGAAACCTGCCCAGGTGCTACAGTCCCACGAAGAACAAGTGCAGGAACCTGCCTGCTGTTCCAAAAAACCTCTGCCCATCCCTCAATGATTTCTGCAACGCCAAAATATCAAGGTATTTCTATCAGAAAGGGGATTTTTTTTGTTAANAGATGTAGTGCGTGACTGAGCGCCCCAGGCGCTGGGTTCTGCATGCTTGTTGGCTATGTCCTTTCAGCCCTCACGGCATCTGCTGGCAGCTGTGAATGGGTAGAGTGCAGGAGAGGAAGCATGTAGAAGCATGCTTGAACTTTCCTCACCTACTTCCCAGCTTCTAGCAACAAGCCCTCCTGTTCCCAAACCTTCCTGTTTCTTCACTCCTGCCCCTTGCCCAGCGAGGGTGGTGAGACCCACAGCTTCTTGAGAGGCTCCTGGGCATGCACAGGCACCAGCCCATGCACAGGGGAGGTGAAGAAAAGCAAACAGCACCCAGGGACTGTCATCCCAATGCTGCGGTTGAGCTCCGCCCTGAGTGCTGTGCAGATCTTGTAAGTGCTGGGCGGCAAGCTGGACTCTTGGTGCTGTCTCCTCACCATCAAAGTCATCATGGAAAAGCCAAACCCAACTGCTCAACTGGACACTGTCCTATGGTGCTTATCCTTACGGCTGGATGCAGCCCCTGCTCCCATGCCCTTTCTGATCTGGGGCAGGGATGGAAAGGGAGGAGCAGGGTGAGTGGAAAGCATCAGTGGTCTCCACATGTTGTGGCCATGTTGTGACCTGGACAGCTCAAGGCATGGTCTTCTTCCACAGCCTGAAATGGGGCATGAAGGATCCCGGAGATGTTCCTTGGATGCTTGATGTAAGAAAGCAAAGAGTGTTGCACTTGGTATCCCCAGCCTCCTCTCTCACCAACAAAAAGGTGTTAATGGAGAAAAAGCCACAATTGCCTTTGCAAGACCTTTGTTCTTACACCTGCGAATTCATCTGCAGCTCTGATCTGAGCGGGGTGGAAAAGCGGCGTTTGCACTTGGTGACTTGCCCCAAACTGCAAGCACAGAAGGAAGTTTACTTGCTGTGTTATTTGGGAGTTTCAGTTTCCCAGGTTGGTGTTTTTCTTTTTCTTGGATGGCTGAGGTGAGGAGGTTGTATGGAGAAGTATGGATTTCCTGGCCCCTTTGCAGATTTCTGTTGAAGGAGTTTCTCCTGAAGAGTGTAGGAACCAGGAGGAGAGAGATGGATTTGGAAAACTGAAAATGGCTTTTTTTTTTTTAATTTGACAATATTCTTCAGCATCCTGTGAAAAATAAAGTTAGTTGAATCTTGAACCTTGCTGTGCCAGTCTCTCCAAAAGCATTTGCTTGCTTCTGAGTGTACCCAAGTATTATATTGCCTCCTTGGTTGGCCAACATGTCTGTGGATATATTATTCCCAAAAGGGTGTGCGTGAAGGGACAGGAAAAGTTTAAATACTCCACATCTTCATCAAAATGAGCAGCTGGAGATGGCTGCTCCTTCCCAACCTGGGTGCCTCTTGTTTTCAGTTGTCCAAGCAACCCAAACTTGTCCTTTGAGTGTTGCAAGGTGGCAAGAGCAAAAGCAGTGAGGAAGAGGTGCTGCAAAACCCAGGAGGAAGGTGTTCAAATGGGGTCCAGCTCTTGGTGGACTTGTCCACTGTCTCCCTGTTCTGGGAGGTGGAGGTGTGCTGAGGAGGGCACCACAGCTGGGGTTCAACCAGTGCCTGTGTCTTCATCAGCTCCGTAATGGAGAAGGGGAAAGACCCTTTGGGAGGTTTTGTGGGTAGGAGCAGCACCCTGGACATCTGGAGAACCTGAGCAGCCATGAGTCCCATTTCCACCGAAACTGGGACCTGAAGTATGGGGTGAAGCATTTACCTCCCATTGACCTTGGCACAGCAGTGCCCTCTGTATGGGCATCCTTAGCTCCGAGACCTGCTACGGTGCTTCCCATCCTGCTCTCACTGACGTCTTGCAGCCTGCACGTGCCTCCTCCTCCTCGCTTTCCCCTTCTTACATCTTCCTCCTCAGCTGCTCCTCTCACCCCCTTTGCCTTCCTCTCACTCACCACTACCAGCTGTGCTTGCATGCGTGGGCTGTGTACGTGCTCACACCTCGCGTGACTTCACCGGGTAAGGTTGAAACTTTCTTTGGGTGAAGCTTCAGCACCACGCGCAAAGCTGCTGTGAGGCCTCATTAGCAAGGAGGGGTAACTGCCCTGTGGGTGAGGCCGTGCTCTCTCTGCCTGGCAGAACGCAGTCGTGTTTGTTTAAACTCGGTAAAATGAATCGGAGGTTTCCTTTCTGTGTGCTTTCCCTGCGAAGCGTTGGGAGGGGTGCCATTCCTCTGTGGTCATTTTTTCATACTCTGTTGTGCCTGAGTGCAGATTCCTTGATTGCTGTCCCAGATAACTGTTCCTGCTCCAGCGGCAGGCTCAGCCATGGATGTTTCAGTAAATTGTATCTTCATTCATACAAAAATCAAACACTGAATTTCAATTCCTACTTAATTTTAATTATTTTCTTCCAGGTGCCCTCGATGTCTGCTGCGGGGAGGGTTTCTCGCTGATTCTCCCCCGGATGCCAGCTGGAGCCACCTGCCTCTCCCCAGCAGCCGCCGATCCTGGCACGACACCCTCATCCTGCCACGTCTCACCGACGCTGCTGCTGTTGTCCTGCCCGGCCCTACTAACGTGTTTCTCCTCTGTGTCTCAGCTATACCCTGGACAACGATGTCCTCACCACAAAGCAAAGACAGTTCTATGAAGACAACGGGTATCTGCTCATTAAGAAGCTCGTTTCTGACGAAGACATTGAGCGCTTCAGGTACGGGGCACTTGCCTGAGGTGCTGGGGGGTCCTGTGTGCAGCAGCATCCCGAGGGAGCTCTGGGAAGCTGGATCAAGCTGGACTCCCCCAACACGGATGAGCGTGGTGTTGCTGGATACCTTTCTCTGTAGTGACAGTGTCTTTGAGGAGAGTAATCTGGCTGCACATGGCTAAAATGTGCTCTGGCTTCTCCAGTTCCCTCTGCCTTGCCGGAAGGAGTTTGTGAGGATCTGTAACAAGGAGGTAAATCTACCAAGAGTTCTGATAATGACACACGAGATCCACAGACCCAACTTTGTTCACTCTGAAAAACCAGTTAATAAAGTGCATGATTTCTGGGAAGATGAAGAGTTGTTCAGAAACTGTACTCTGCCAGAGGCAAAAAGACAACAGGGGGATGGTGATGGGAGAACCTAGTAGAGGTTTGTGAACATATGTATGTTTTAATGCCAAGACGAAGGCAAGTCCAAGCTGGGCAGGCCAAACTAACCCCTCTGGAAGGTTATGTGATGCTCTGTTCTGTACAGGCCTACTTTAATACATGCTCCGTCCAATATCAGATGGATTTGTACTTTGTTTTCATGTTGGGGTAGTATTCAGCAGCAGATTCCCACCACTTTTCATAAGATAAGAAAGTATATTAATGTATATAATGTATAGGTACAGTTCCTCATGTATTGGCTTGTCCTGGATCCTGGAGTACTACAAAAGTCAGGTTGTGTTGGAGAATCAGAGGTGGACAGATGAGATTTCATAGAGCTCTGGAGCTGTTGCCCTGGCAGTCATCCACCTTTGGCAATGCCTTGGTGTACGCTGCAGCAGAGAAAGAGCTGGTGAGCATTGCACCTATGGCAGTGTTTATAGGTGGTTTGTTTGTGCTGGGATTTTATTTTGGGTAAATAACTGCTGATTATAGGTCTACCCTCATGAACAACCCAATCAACAAGTTTACATTATAGATCTGCCTAGCTTTTTTTTTTT
>VZTL01027942.1:0-12019 GCA_013400535.1 Scopus umbretta | reverse complement strand
AAAAAAAAAAAAAGAGAAGATGTTGGTTTGCCAACTTGAGAAAGAAGAATAGGGAGACACAATAACCTACAAACATCCACAGCCTCTGAGAAGTACTTGTGACACCGTGGGACTTTCACCAAGGAAACTCATGCAAGTGCTAAAAAACAGATGGAGTACGTGACTGCCAAAGTTAAAAGCTCACTCTGCACCAAGCAGATGGATGGCATTAGGTCAAAGGTTGCCACTGATATGAACTTGGCACTAGAACTGGGGCCAGGGATGAAGAAAGATCTGCCATCAGTTGAGTCCCTGGCACCACCCAGAGATGGAAGATTTACACGGATTAAAAAAGAAATAAAGGGGGTGGAGGGTTATATTCCAGACAATTACATTTGGAAATTGCCATCATCAGCTACAAGGATCCAAAGAAAGTCTCTGAATGATTGCAAGACTTTTTCCAGCACGCTTACAGTTGTCAACACACAGGCTGGCAATGGAAGTGGGCAGAAGCATGCCCACTGGCTGCACTCATTTAGTCCCCAAATTTATCCATCCACATGCCTCATAACCTTCCTTTGGAGTGGGTAGGATCAGCTGGTCCCATCAACTTAGGACAAGAGAAAACAGGGCTGAAAGCAACATCCTGAGGATGCACTGTATTTAATCCGACTTGCTTGCCTAGCCTGTTCTTTAAAATCTGCAGTACTGATAGTCCTACAGCCTCACCAGACAAGTGCTTACTACCAGAAAGTTCATCTTACTTTTTAGTTAAATCTTCTTTACCACAAGGTCAAATTGTAACTTCTAGTCCTATCACCAGTGGACAGAAAATAATGTATTTCTTTCATCTCTACAGCAATTTCCTACATACTGGAAAAGCACATCTTTTCTTCTTTAGAGAAAAACAACACTTTTTTCAATCTTCCCTCAGAAATCATTTTTTTAGGCCTCTGATCATGTGTTCTCCTTCAGAGTCTCTGGAGTTGTCCACATCCTTTCTGACGGACAGCACTCAAAACTGGACACCTTCCACCATACCACCAAAGTATTACTAATACCATATAAAGCCAAGGGATTATTTTGAGTCTTACAGACGAGTCATGTTAATACACTCGTTATTTTTTGCAACTGTGTAACATCGTTTCCTGTTTACTGATGTTTTTGTTGAAATATTCCTCCTCTTGGGACCACACAGGTAATTATTGCTACCTTCATAATTTGAACTTAGAAGGACTTATTAGAAAAATGACCTAAAAAGCATGTAAATCAAGATTATTTGAATTTTAACCCTGCCCTTCAACATGTTCGTAACCTCTTTGGCACAACAGTCTCCTAGGTTCCTTTTCTGCTTGAATATTTGACACTTTTTAGCCTGCTACACTTCCTCTTACCATATATAGTTCCAGATAGAGTTAATGATCTCCACAGGCTTCTTAAATCAGCTGATTTAAGAACAGACATCAACCAGCAAGGGCTAAGCAGAGTCCTCTCTTCTACCTACCCCCTTTGCCAGGGAAAGAAAATGAATGCCTTGACGTAATCGTTATCTGAAATTACTGGAGTTACTCAAGCGCTCTCAAACTAGACAGCTAAACAAACACTTTCACAGATAGAAGCTGGACCAGGGCTTAGCACGAGAAATCTGTTTTTATAATGTATTTCATTATACCATACATACTACTTCTAAGAGTCCCTACTGATGTCAAAGGAAACAAATGGCTTATCCGTGCATATTACTCTGAAGAGTAAACTCCCTGGCACCGCTCTCCCTGCAAATTACTCTGAAGAGTAAACTCCCTGGCACCACTCTCTAGTTCCTTTCCTTTCTCAGGAAGTGTCCCAGTTTTGCAGGAAAGTCCCTTTTCTGAAGAGAGCAAAACACCTTTCCACACTCTCATCACACTGCCTCTAGAGCACTCACTCCAGGCTTTCAGCTTCCTGCTTTGACTAAATGCCGTTCTATTCCTTGGCTATCTTGCAAAACCATGGATGTGACTGCTTATGGGACTGTAGTGTACTGACTTCCCTACTCAGCACGGAAATGGGAGCTATGAAGCAAGGAGGTGATGTACGTCATAGCTGCTGTAACAGCAGTAGGAAAGGCTTTCCTAGAGCAGGTGATGGGTAAACACGCACCTAGTCCAAGTCAAAAGAACCCTACCTTGTCTTCACACTGGACAGCCTCCTCTCTAACATTGCTCACAATAGTCCAGCAGTAGGAAAGGCTTTCCTAGAGCAGGTGATGGGTAAACACGCACCTAGTCCAAGTCAAAAGAACCCTACCTTGTCTTCACACTGGACAGCCTCCTCTCTAACACTGCTCACAATATTCCCAGAGGCAAGTAAAGCTTCCTGAAAGCTGTTTGTTCCTGTTATTCACATGAGAACTGGCCGGTTTCTGAAAAATCATCTATTTTTAAATTAACCTTTGAGCTCAGAAGCATACAAATCTAAACTTCCATGCTCTTGTGATACAGAGTTTTCTTCCACTTGGCAAAACCCCTCTTTTCTCTCCATTTTGTATTTCTTTAGTTGCAGCAGCAGGACAGCTATAGACTCTGTACATAACAGCAGATAAAGTTTTCATCATATAGAAACAATATTAAATGATTTTTAATTATTTCAGAATCTACTTGTACAAGAAAATTCTCAAATATCAACTTTAAGAAGAAAAGATTGTTGAGAATGAGGGGACAAGTGCTTGGCCTGCAGAAAGAATACACTGTCCCCATGGGATAAGGTAAAGAGAAGGAGAAGCAGGAAGCATCTCCCTTACCATGCCAAAGAAATGTTAGTGACTTGTCAAAGAAAGGCTAGGCACTGTTTTCAAAAGGAGAAAAGCACAGGTTACCAACTACTTCATCTCCCTTCAGGTTTGTTGCTTTTTACTGACCAGTAAAAAACAGGGAGGAGACAGCTGCTCTACATCATTGGTTACGTTATGTGAGAAAACGCTCAAAGCTAAATGCCAGGTATAAAGACAGATGAAGATATGTTTCTTCTGGGCAGCACTAGTTTAGGTGAATTGTACCCTGCAGAAAATCCATTACGAGTATATTTTTCATTGACCTGTATGATGATAAATTTAGATCTATGTTTAATTAATTTTTTGTGCAATGTTGTAACCTCTTTAAACAACTGATCATCAGTGGCCTAATGCTGTTGCCTCTGCGTAATTCTTGGAATCTCCATGACTTTGGCCTCAACTGCCAGGATCATTTCCATACAGAATGGTGGGTTTGCATCTGCTTCAGCGATGATGTCCTACATAAACACTGACTAGGTCGTGAAACCAGAGAAGCCATTCAGCTGTGTATATTCAAAACACCATTCTTATCTTTAATGTTGCCAGAATAACAAGATGATTGACTGGCCAGGGATCCTTCTTCACTGGCAGATGTGTTGCTTTATTGCTGAGGCAATTAATTCCACAGAGCCTTGCTAGAATCTGAGGTCCTTCCACAGATTTCTAGTTTGAGGACTTCTAACCATGCTTTTTAAAAAAAGTTGTATTTAATAACTACTTAGTAAATTTACATGCTACTTACTGTTCAAGACAGAAAGAGACATACCTATATGTTTCAAGACTACTATTTTATACAAGCAGGCTATATATTAAAGTTACATACACATACTTCTAACATTTCCTGACTTTGGAGACGATCATCTTACATGGGGGAGGAAATGAAGTTTTGTGCATATTTTCTTAGGTTTAAAACCAAAGAAAAACTCAAAGTCTCATCCAATCTGCTATCATAGCAGGTCATACTGACATAACACACTCAGAAACAAAGCTGGAGCCTTCAGACACATTACGTTAATGTTTCCTCTTGAGCAAACTGAGTAATTGGTAACAGCAACAGCCTTAACTTCTAGATAGACACGTGTGGAGAGGAGGAGAGAAACACACACCCTGACAATGAATTGTACAACTGTTTTCTAAAGCAGGAAACAGCAAGACTTGGGATTCCCGAGTTCAATTTTAAATGCATTAGAAGACTGTTTCCAGTAATTGCAGGCACCCTTCCATGTACTCTATTCCTCCATGCACCAGCTGCTTCTGCTCTTCTCTGAGCTATCTCCCACCCAGCGTTTCTCAGCCCATTCTACACTGTTTAACACTTATACTGTACATTTATAAATATGCATTGTACCCCTTTTACTTCCCCCTCCCACCCAACAGAAATACACAAAGAAAACTTTTCATTACATTTTTAACAGACATTCTCTGGCAATTTATTATATGTGACTGTCTAAGCCAACAAAGCAATGGGTCAAATTCAACCCTGGATTACCTCCCACAAATTCACTGGAATAATGCTGAGGATGAATTTGGCTCTAAAGACTTTTGTTAGAGAAGCACTTGTTTGTATTCACAAGTCATTTACCAAACAAAATTAAAATGTCATCTAGTAACATGGGGAGTACAATGGCACAAGCAAACATTTGAACCTGAAACAGATGAAACAAGAAGAAGCCAAGAGCAATAAACTCATACGGAAACGAGGATGCTTTTGACTAAGGCCAGACAGACATTTATTGGAAGCCAAAATTAGTAAGCCTTACCACTTATAGTTACGTGATCATCTTTGGAGGCACTCTGTGTTTCTTTTAACTGGATCTCTGAGCTCACATCCACTTTTCTTCCAGACAACTGTAAGTAAGCTTTGAGAGAGGCAGGTACCTTGACTGTAATAGAACCTGGTATGAATTTAAAATGCAAGTTAGTTAGTTTAACATTGAGATCAAAGCATGAAGCAGGCAATTATTTGGCTTGAACTGAATTTTTTTAACTTGAATTGAATCACTGTGTAGTGTGGTAGGGTTTTGTGAGGTTTTTTTGTGGTGTTTTTTTTTGTGGGTTTTTTTTGTGTGTGTGTGTATGTGGGGGGTTTGTTTTGTTTTGTTTTTTTAAGAGAGCCTTCACAGACAGTAACCTCTTATTTTGGTCTCTGAAAGGATACATGAGTATATCTTCATTTATCATAACCAGAATACTGTATGTCACATGCAGAAAATGGTGTCACAGTATTTCCTTGGCAAACATGAAAATTAACATTGACATATATGGTTAGCAATGGCTCTTGGTAGAGGATCTTATTACAGGAATGATCAAGGGAAGCAAATCTAATAGATCTCAGAAGTATTATGACTTTAGTTTCATCTTCTAGTTGCATATTTACACTACCAAGCAAGGACAGAATATTGCATTTGATGATTAATCCAGGCACCGCATGGCATATATTATGAAAGAACTACTCCTCTAGAATGATGAGATGCTACTTATATACTGTTAATGCTAGCAATTGTCTCTGCTTTACTGCACAAGGCCAGCTGTTCACATTCTTGAACAGATGCAGTTTCAAAAGTGACTAACCAGTTTAGACTTCTGTGCTGGTTTTGGCTGGGATAAAGTTAATTTTTTATAGTAGCTAGTATGGGGCTGTGTTTGCATTTGTGCTGCAAACAGTGTTGATAACACAGGGATGTTTTAGCTACTGCTGAGCAGTGCTTGCACAGAGCCAAGGCCTTTTCTGCTCCTCACCCCACCCCACCCACGAGCAGGCCGGGGGCGCACAAGAAGCTGGGAGGGGACACAGCCGGGACAGCTGACCCCAAGGATGTGCCATGCTCAGCATATGAATCTGGGGGAAAGGAGTTCAGAGTGATGGTGTTTGTCTTCCCAAGTCACTGTTACACATGATGGAGCCCTGCTTTCCTGGAGATGGCTGAACCCCTGCCTGCCGATGGGAAACAGTGAATGAACTCCTTGTTTTGCTTTGCTTGCATGTGCAGCTTTTGTTTCCCCTATTACACTGTCTTTATCTCAACCCATGAGTTTTCTGAGTCTTCTGATTCTCTCCCCCGTCCCACTGGGAGGCAGTGAGCAAGCAGCTATGTGGTGCTTAGTTGCTGGCTGGGGTCAAACCACAACAACTGTGTATCACTAAATGTAAGCTACTAGCAAAATTGCAGCTTTGGCGGCCCAAATAATTCTACCCTTGACACTAAAAACAGAAATTCCTACTTCTGCTTCCCCTAAATATGAGCTTCTCTGCATCATACTGAAGGAAGATGCTGGGCCCCCCACCTGCCCATGTTAGTCATATTTGGAATTACTCAGTCACAATATTTGGAAGCTGCACCCTACACATTAAAACAAAACCAGACTAAAATTCAGAATACACTTTCTGTATATGTGCTCCTTAGTTTTTGCCCAATTCCAATATGCACTTTAGAAAAACATAAAAAAGCTTCTTTAAATACACCCCAAATGCTGAAGCAGAACATAATAAGAAAACTGATGTTATTAACAACCAAGTAGCAGTCAGAAAGCAACTCTAGCTACAATTTAAATTCAGCAGAATCACTTGCCTGTGACAGTCCAGATGAACAGATAACTGTCAATATAATTTAGGCCTAAATTTTGCTGGATACACAAAAGCTTTAGGATAAGAAAGGGAAAAAGTCTTCATCTTTGGGTCCTCCTTGGAAAGTTGCTCAGTGATGTGACTCATAAAATTCAACACACATGCAGCTAATTTGTCACAAATGGGACATTTGCTACACTGCAGCTGTCAGCAGTTACTCTGAATTTACAGGGTAAACAAAAACAGAACTTCATCAACTTTGTCTTTACTAAACCATGCTGCCAGAAGAGATGTCAGGCAATATTTTGAAAATAACATAAACTAGCTTTTATTAAATACATTCCTGTTTGCTAGTAATTCAGAGACACATAACTTAATACTAAGTGATTCAAAAGGTAACTAGGAAATAACAAATTTCTTTGCACCAATGGAACCAGAGTAGCTTGTACAGAAGAATGGCACACAAGTGATTTCAATGCATTTCCTTCATTATTCCCCTTCCGAGTAACTGCTAGGTTTTAATAGGGCACAGGCATTGTCTCACAGACAATGAGAGAAAGGTACCAAATACCCTGTTCATTTAAGCCACCTGAAGTGTCTGACATGAGGTTAAAGTCAACTAGGACTAACAAGATGTGTTCACGGCTTTGTTATTTGCCACTCAGAAAATATGATATTGTAAAGCTTTACAAGTGAGCTTTTAATTAAGAAGTGAAATTCTAGTGAGTAATCAGGACAAAAAAGGAAGAATGATAGGGTAAGGCCCTCTCATCTTTGTTTTTCTTCCTTCCAATTTCAATAACAGGACATTTCACCAGGAACAAGAAATGTAAACATGTGATGTCACTCTGCACATACGTATATCAGCACCATGGAGCAAACTGTGCTCAAGGCAAAGGAAGATTGTAATCCAAGTCAGCTCTGCAGAATTCTGCTGGGTAGATTGTGATGGAAAAAATAAAGTATTGAAAAAAAAACCAATCTATAATCCATTTTAAGTATCATTGCTCCTTACAAAGTTTACTGCATTATAAGTATTTATACACATTTTCTAATAATGAGGTAAAAAAAGAATGTAGATAACCAACAATCACAAACCCCTTTTTTCCAGACAGATAAATAAAAAGCTCCCTTACCCCCTTTTCTTTTACACCATAGGCTGCCACAAAAAAAAATAATATTTGTTTTAGTTTGCTAACCTTTCTGGGATTTCAGATCCACTTTTCTTAATTGACTGACATAAACATCTATTGCCCCATGATGCGTAGAAGCTTTTAGACTTCCATCTGATGAATCTAAAATTTAAAAAAAAAGAAAAAGTAAAAGAACTTGTGTATCATTCACTTTAAAATAAAAGTTTGCTAAAATCTTTCTTTGTACTGATTTTGACAATTCTCCTGTGTCTGAGAAGTATCTTATATTAATTTACTGAATATCAGACTTCTCTTAGAAAAACAGGTTTCTGAACAAAACTTATCTCCCCAGTCCAGAACTGCGGCATACACTGGTCCCAAGGTGATAGCCCTGCAGTTGTTACTGGACTGGCAGCACACAACAGCACTCCCCTCTTTCTACAAGTATTAATTCATCTTTGCGTGAAGAACAAGCACAAAATTTGAATGCTAAGATCTATTTTAGTTTCCAAAAGAGTTCATTTTCTCAGACTCTGCATTGGGAGAACTTTACCCAGGAAAGCTACCCCATGCAAACAAGCAGCAGTTGTGCATTGTAACATGTTGTTACACAGAACTGTGTTATCAGGCTTTGTAAAGTCTGATTCACTACATCTGAATTTAAAACAAATGTTTGAGAAAACTACTGCACTTAAATATACCTAGGAAAGCAGCATTCGCTCTTTGCCTGGGAACAGACAGGTATTTTCTTCTATACCTTATTAACCGAAATTTATGATAACAAAACTTTCTGAACAAACCTTTTTACAAATAGAAAGCCTTCAAGAAGCCTTAATTGTATACTTGAGTAGTCTTTAATTACAAAGTATTCAGTTTTAAATACACAAGTTTCCACAATCTTACAGTGAAGTCCTAAAGAGTTAACTTTTAAACTACTGAGCAGACCCATAGCTGATAAAAATTGCAAATAAATTATGAAGCAACTCAAGAAGCATGAAAAATTATATATGTATATAAGCAAAAGGCAGTCAGCGAAATATCTTTTTAGATACAACGCTAGAAATGAAAGTATTGGCAAGAAATCTTGAAATACTGATAGAGACTTGTAGTTTCTGGATGTGTACAGAAAAAGAAACAGTCAAACTTTCAGAACTAGCCAAAGTTTAAAAAAAAACCAACAACCCTGAATGAAACTTCCCATTTTAAAAAGTAAAAACATTAATGAGAGAATGAAGTTGATTAATCATAACAAAAATGTCTAGCATTAATGCCTTAAGTTTGCCAGAGTTTTAGCTCTAAATACACTTATCTGGAGCTATTCTGATGCCAGATCTCAAGCGCAGATGTGGAAGATCAGTGTATTATATATAAAAGTAAAAACACAGAAAGGGATCATTATCCCACAGCTAAAACTGATTTCTTTGGAGGGGAAGTAACTTAAAGAAAAGTAGCCAATCCACACTTAGTCAGCTGAGAAACTGAGACTGTCTTTGACTGACAAGAAAACAATAACAACTACAACTGGATGGGAATGTTTTTCCCATCTCAGTAGATTGTGTTGAAGAAATTCTGTTCCAAATCTGAAGGAAACAAATGAACTCTTCGGTAACTGAAATTAATGAACTGGGAAAAAAAGTTTTGCTTGTGTAAGTCACAATGAAACATTTTATCAATAACTTTTCAAAATGTTTGTAAGTTTGAAAATGAAAGTCATTGAAACAGAAGAATTTTATATGAATCAATCATTAAAAAGATTTTTTTTTTGTAATGACAAATCAACGTTTTCATGTAAAAGCTATTTTTGCAAATATTTTATTATTCCAAATCAAATTTAGTAACAACCAATCACTGAGACTCCACAAAACCTTGACAGAGATTTTGTTGGCAACAGATACAGGAAATATCCAGCCTCTGGCTCCTCTGCTTTAAACAAAACATGCAATTAGTTCCTTTATCTGCGCTGTGGAGAAAGAAGAGTCTGTGATAGGACAGCAACCCTCTCCAGGGAGAACAACTGCTAACAGTCTGTACAACATCACCAGCAGATGGTACTTTACAGAGACTAATGTTTATTCAGTGAATCCTTCCTCTTCCCACTCTTCAAATGCAAAAGCAGCTCCTCATGAGAATCTTCACAGTGGAAAGATGCCTTTTGCAAATCTATCAGCCCCACTTCAAGACTGAGCAGAAAGTTCCTTTCTAGAATTTCAGGGTTTTTTTATATACACACACACACACATATACACATATACATACACACACACACAAAAGAAAAAGAACTCTGATTTTGTGAGAGAGACTGGATTCTGTTTGCAGAAGGCATAAACAGAATAAAGGATGCAGGAAAAGGGCAGCCAGCATAGGTTCACCAAGGCACAGATTTATCTTGAAAGTAAACAAAAAACAAAAAAATCCCACAAAACAAAAAACAAATTGAAAGAAAGCAGAACACCGTTTTGGGAGAATGACTTGCCAGATTTTGACTCCCAGAGTACACCACTAAACAGAAGTTTCTTATGGCAGAAGAAAATAGAACAAAATTTCAAAACCACCAAGAACCTCGGCAGCATTAACCAAACGCTAAAGCTGACATTACAATACCTGTTTAGCTTTGATCCATTGAAACAACGTGAAATATATTTTATGGAAACAACTTAATATGATTTATGTAAAGAATTTCATGGAAGTGATATTAAATACAAATGCTTAGATACCAATAAGAATGCCAAGAGATTTAAAGTTGTTCATCACTTCTGCAAAGTCTATTAAAGACACCACTTAAGTTTTGTGTCTCTATAACTCTAAACAAATGAGAAGGGGAAAAAGCAGAAAATGGATTAAAAACCTGCAAAGATAAGGTTATATAATGAAGGCCAAATATAGGTAACAATTTCAACAAGGAAAATTACCCTATATTAAGTAACATAATCTGGTAGGACAAAATACGTAACTGAAATAATAATGGAGACAACACATATTTTACAGTTACAACAGAACAAAACTAAGGCAATTTAATACATACCCAGTGTTAGCTGAGATCAGTGTGAGTAACTGAAGGTGAAAACAAGAAAGGAAGTGCATAGTTTGAATTCAGAGTCTGCTAAGGACTGACAACTCAAGGGGAAATACAACCATGAGTTGTTCTACCAGAAAATGAATAAATGGTCACTCTTGAGCAACTTCAGCTATTTAAGAATTTACTAGTACAGGGAAAAAAAGGGTTGGGGGGGGGAAGCAGTGAAGCAAGATGTCCTTGTTAAAGTTTTTGTTAAGCTTTATGAAAGATAAGTACAGCTTGAAGAATAAGACCTAAGTCACATAACTTGAGAAAAACTATACAACTGAAGATCACTGAAAGGCCCACAAAGGTGACAAAACTGAAACAATGTTTAGCATCTCTTCTTCCTTCATTTTATAAAGCCAAGACAGGAGAAAGTATATGATTCCAACATATGTGAAGTGCGAAGAAGATTTAATTCCTACTTAACTGGCTATCTAGTATTGTTTGTTGATAAAGACTGGTCAATTTTCTTGGTTTAGTTCATTGTTCTAAAATTGTCACAAGAAAAATATTATGAGAAACTGAAACATGTACATTAAATAGACTAAGTGCACATGCTAGTAAGAAAAACATTAGCAGTCCTTACCATATTCACTATTCAGACCTGGCAAAACAAATGATGTAACACAGAAAGCAAAGAAATCTCTCATTAAAACAACTTCTTTGCGAACTAAATTGTCCAGATTATCCTTTTGATCTATTTTCTACCTAGATTTTCAAGTTATATCCATTGGTTTTAAAGGCTATAGTCTCTTTTGAGTAACTTATTCTGTTCTGAAAAAAATCATTACATGCCTCAATCCTGCATCATAATACAATGTCCCAGGTACAACTTCACCTTGATAAGCCTCTGACCTACTGTAGATCAAATGGGATCTTCCCCTTTGAATATTTATTCACACTGTCCCTATCTACGCATCTTTTTCCACAGACTCTTATCATACTGTGTTAATCATCTCTGCAAACCAATTAGCTACAGGTCTTTACTATTTTAATGTTTAAGAGACTAATGGGATGGAAGCAACTTCTGAAGAGATATGCGTATCTAGTCAGGAAAATGATTGTCAATAATATGAAATCCCCACAAAACCTCCTGCAGAAGTCGCAAATTATGGAAAAAATTCTCATCTGGAGGCCAGTAACTAGTGGTGAACTCCAGGGTCAATACTGGGTCCAGTCCTGTTTAACATCTTCACTAATGATCCAAATGATGGAGCAGAGTGTATCCTCACCAATTTGCTGATGACACAAAACTATCAGAAGTGGCTGATACACCAAAAGGTCATGCTGTCATCCAGAGGGAACAGGACAGGCTGGAGAAATGGGCTGGCAGGAACCCCATGAAGTTCAACAAGGAGACAATGACCCCAGGCACCAGTACATCCTGGGAGCCACCCAGGTGGAAAGCAACTTGGCAGAAAAGGACCTGGGTGTCCTGGTAGCGACCAGGTTGAACACAAGCCAGAAATGTA
>VZTL01027939.1:78701-150676 GCA_013400535.1 Scopus umbretta | reverse complement strand
GGGGTCAAGAGAACACTGAATTAGATGAACACACTTCTCTCTGAAAAGTCCCCCTTTTTACCTCTGAAGCAATGATTCCAATTGGCCCAGAGAGACAGAAAACACCCCGACTCTGAGTCAGTACAGGAAATAGCACAGCCATGAAGTTTTCCAGTATGTACTGCTAGGGAGGGGGCACAGAGTCATTTACCTCCTCAGCAACTTGAACCAAAACCCTTCAAGTGCTGTTTATAAGAGAGTTATTTAATTAATAAAAGTATTACTAGTTTTTATGAGAACCACGAAAAAAAAAAAAAAACAGTAGCTGGGACTACAGCTATCTTTGAACAGAAGAAATGTTTTTACTGCCTTTGAACTCACTCGCTGACTATTTCAAGCCTGTGGCCACCCAGTTTGTCACAAGGTGCCTGGCATTCAAGTCTTGAGGATAAAAGAAGCTGGTTAAAAATGAAATTACTATCCTGCATAGAAGGCTGTATTGCAAACTGAATCAAAGGAGAAAATAAAGACCTGAGCTAAGCAAAAATCTATATGCAGATGATTAGTTAAAACTTCCAAAACTTGACATTAAGGTTTTGGAAGCAAAACATTTGGGAATCATGTAGAGAGCCTGACTCTGAAACCAGACAAAGATCTGGAAAACATGCCTTGTGTAGGGTTGTTTTATTATAATTTTAAAAGCATCGCTGTACTGCAGGACCTCAGGTGTAACTGAGGGGTGAGTCCTCGAGTTAGCCCCAAAAACAATGGAGAAGGTGCAAATGCGCCAATGCGCTTTGTTGCTGTTGGCACTTACACAGCCCAGCGCCTGCGGCAGGCAGGGACTGAATTTGATGAGCCTAGCACCCAGCAACCCAAAGGAAGCCATGGTCCCACTGTCCCTGCTCTGCCAAGTGCAAGCGGATCTCTTTCCAAGAAACCTCTGGAAACAAACGTTTGTTGCTCTCAGGCTTCACGGGCAGCTGATAAACAGGGAGCTACAGCCCCAGTCAAGTCCATGCATGGCTTTTACAGCAAGCCAACACACAAATACTTTCCCTCCCCCACCACCCCGAAATATTGTTCCCAACTCTCCCCTGCACTAATAAACAGTCATTTTTCTCATGATAAAATCAGTCCTGCAGCACTGGCTGTGGCAACTCGCTGCTGACCTTAGCCCTCCGTTCCCCAAGATATAACAAAACTATTAGAGGTCCTTAGAAATTGTAACAAAACATCTGTTTCCTTTATAGCAGCTGCCACCTGGAGAATACAGCCAAAGCTCTCCTGACCTGAATGCTACCTGTCTGTGGAAACCGCGGCATTTCTAATAGCAGCCAGAAGGATATTTGGCACTTCCACAGCTTTTAAAGTGCTTTGCAAACACCACAGCGGCCCCAGAGGCCCAGCGTGTAAAGATGTTCCTTTTGGAGGAAGGCAGGCCGTGGTGTGGGGATGGTTTTCCCCATGGTCTGCAGGCAAGAGGGGAAAAGGTCTGCACTGCACCGCAGCTTTCCTCCACCGCTGCGCAGAAGGACAGCCACGCTGCTGGGACACGCTGACCCAGGACGGCAGGGGGTACCACCGCCAGGGCTGGACGACGGTGGGCGGCCCTCCTGAGCTCCGCCATACGTGTGGCAACTCACGGGACTGCTTCATCTAGCTGTGCCCCTTAATTCTGCTGTCCCTGACGGCCTCGGAGCTGGGACCACGCACCCCAGCAGGATGCGTCCCTCTCCCTGGAGGGGGGCACCACGGCCCAGGTGTCCATTGCTGCCCGTAGGTGTCCAGCTGAGGAGTTCAGTCCCACTCGGCCACGGCTGTAGTGAGTAGAGAGACAGACAGACAGTGACTCAGGACTGAATCGCACCTGGGAGGTCTTTATTCACTGACTCGGGCAACAGCCGAGTCCAGCTCGCTCCCTACGCGCACCATCTCCATCACGCGCTGCGAAAGAGCCGGGACGAGGCCAGGCCTCAAGCAGCCGCAGCGACGTGCCTTGCCTTCCAGCCCCAGCTGACTGCTGCAGTCACCAGCTCTGCTGCTGCAGGGCAATCGCTGCTGCCCTTCCCTCCGAGATAATTTAATCTCTGGTGGATAACTGATCAGCAGCAACAAGAGAAAAGAGACCATTTGGATTATAGGAATTAAAGCTTTAGAAAGGGGTATGATAAGAAAAAGGGAAAAAAAACAGGAAAGATATCCACCATTCTGAAGCAAACAAAAGCTACTATAGATTAGACAAACAACGCATCCCAAACCTTTTCTTTACAGTGCTCTGACAGATAGGCAGCAGACTCAAATAATTAATTGTGTCCTGGTATAGCCGAATGAGCCACCATATGTGAGTGTTGACAAAACAACCTTTTTTTTGTGGCAAGTTGCAAACTGTGCAAATCATCAACTCTGTCTAAAGCTGAAAACTGACACATTTTACTGCCTTCTCCTGCTCTTGTGATAAAGCAGACAAATCTGCAAAGTATAGGATTATTGTGGGGGAGCAGATCTGACGATAGCTTGGGTCTGGAGCCACTAAAAAAAAAAAAAAAAAAAAAGAAATCACTCTGTGGAATTTAGGGTTTGATGTAGGTGAGAAATCACATGATCAAAGAGACATTCGAGAGGAAGCTGTTGTGGAAAGCCCATGAGGCACAGTCACCACCCTCTTGCTCACTTAGCATAAGGCTGTAGCAATGGCATTGTCACCCTCACAGACACGAAAATGTTGGCAGAATGGTCACAGATTAGTAGGCTTGAAGGACGATAGTGAAGTAGCCTTAGGACTGGACTTTGCAGGGTTGGTGGCCTGGCACAAACCTGGCAGAGCAGGAATTGCAGTAAGGAGAGAGGAACATCAGCACAGCTGGATAAAGGAATGCACGCTCAGTCCTTCCTTGCGTTGGCTTTCTGATTTTTAGCAAGCATTGAACTTACTTAGTTTATTTTCCATATTGATATCCGTTAACAATTGCACTTGAAACAGCTAAAAAAACCATTATACAGCAAAGCCAAGGGCTTTATCTTGGAGATAGTCCAGACTGGCAGACGAGTTAAAATGTAAATGCAGAGTAACTCTTCCGGGGTTAGGCCAGACATAAATCCACAACAGCTCTATTAAAGTTGTTCCCAGTTCACACCACAGACAGGGAGACTTTCTTCAGTTCTGGGGCTGATCCTGAATTTACCCCGAATGAA
Source organism: Scopus umbretta (assembly GCA_013400535.1). Lineage (NCBI taxonomy): Eukaryota > Metazoa > Chordata > Aves > Pelecaniformes > Scopidae > Scopus > Scopus umbretta. Next base: position 147,502 of record VZTL01027939.1, on the reverse strand, counting down.
TAGAAAACAGGCCCCCTTGAGACTGAAGTCTTTGCACGCTGTCTCTCCACATCGTGCACACACCTCTCCCCTCCTTTGCATTTTTGTTTCAAACGAAAGAAAACACCACTGTCAATTTGACGACCAACAATGCCATTAAACCCACCTGCCACTTGATCACATAAATCAGCCTGAATGCCAGTCAGGACCATACAAACACCTTTAACTGCAATTAGAGGAGAGGCGGCAGGGGAAATGCTGGAGTTGTAAATATTCATCTTGCCTCCAAAGCCTCCTTTGCTAAAGTTCATTTGAGATTAGATAAACAGGCTGTCACTGACACCGAATGATCCCATCTGCATTTTGAGGGCATTGTAAGACACGGGTTTAATGGACCCAGACGATACAGGTGATTCACCAGTGCAGTCAGTCTCTCCGTAATGAATTCCTTTCTAACTCCCAGCCTCTTCCCTCCAGAAATCCCCCTAACACCTTTAATTTAAAAGTGCCATAATCTATTCCCCTTCTGCTACCTCTTAAAGTTGATTTCCTCCTTGGTGCTTTGCAGTCATGACATTTTCACTGCACTAGCTGCTTCTTTTGTTTGGCGTGCTTTCGCATGAGGAGCCGCAGGCCCCATTTCTGCTCTGTTCCTCCCTCCTGTCAAGGTACTTGCATGGATTGCTTTTGAATTTTCTGCCCTTTGCCTAACCCACAAGGACACAGAAACTACTGCTAGAGACCGGCACATTCACATCTACCCCAAGCATCACTGGAGTTTACAGTCTCACCATACAACAGGAAATTAAGTAATAATAAAAAATACCCACCAAAAATACTCAGCTATAACAAAAATCGATCCTGCCGTATGAGGTATTTTAGTGCTTAATTATGGTACCCAGATTTCACAGCATTGGCTTCAATGGCTGGCAGACAGTCTTTAAACGAACCGGTGGAGACTCACTCTTACAGGCACCAGGTCCATGAATCCTGGTCTCGCCACTGATCTTCCAACCCAGTTTTCACACCATGCTAAGCAGCCCTTCCTTCTGTGCAAAGCTGTTTCCCATCCCACAGGAACTTCCAAGATCAGGAAAATAAAATGTTTTCTTTGGTCTCTCTTTTGACAGGGTCAGGGAGAGGGTGACAAAAGAGTCGTGAATCCAGCGCAACTGGAAATGTTTAAACATGATTTAGGAAGAGACATTGATATTCTTCAGGTCATGGAGGACGACTCGGGACTAATGCTGAATTTTAGCCCTTACACTGTTAGTCTTTCCATTCAGGTCAGGTGCTGCTGAGTCAAATTGCAGCTCTTTTTTTGGCACAGTCCACTTTTCCTTCCTCACATCTTTAACAACAATGTATGCACAGGACTCTTGTAAAACATGAACTTTGGCTCTCCAGCCTTCCTCTCCAACACACAAGCAGCGCACCAGAACTGCAGCTCTCCATCCATGTCCCAGCAGGGGCCCAGGGCTCTTGTTTTGCTCAGATAATCCAAGGTGCCTACTTCAGCTCCACACCTAACGTGGCATGTGTCTTCAGGAGATTATTTGAAGTGGTTATTTTTATGCCTAGAACCTTCAAAGGCAGAGTTATTAAGTGTATTTAAAAGGAAGAACTGGCCCAGATAAAGCTGGGATGTAATTAGTTACAAGCTACTGTACTTTGATGACAAAGCAGCATTTAGCATGTGGACTGTTCAGCAGCAGGCTCTGTAGGGTGTGCTAATTACTGATAGCAGTCACAGCGAGAGGATGCCTGACACTTCTCTGATAAAGCAGAGCCTTCTATAACTTGACAGCTTGGGTTTAACTCTTGGTGTTTAACTCTCAGCCAAAGCCTGGACTTTGGCACACGGCGCTTCACAACTAACTGTGTGTTTGAAAGCACAGAGAGAGGGGAGAAAACCGAAAACTTTTCAAGTAGGTAGAGGGAGGCCAGCTTACACCCTGGGATCCTGGCTGGTAGCAGCAGCATGGTGAGGAAAAGAAATTAATTTTGTTTTCCCAAGGAACCTGCTTTCTTTCCTGATGGAACTTCTTTCTGGCTCAGAGCACTCACCTAGCTAAACACTGCAAGGGCTGGAGATTTGTCACCAACCTGTGCAGTGGCATCAGATTTGACTCAGCCTCACTGATGTCAGGAGGTGAGTTTCAGAGACTTGAAAGGGGTTTGGCTCTGGCCCTAAATAAAACTATGTTCCTTGCCCAAGAGAAGATAGATAATGAATTGTAGACAAGTGGGAAAAAGAACTGGATCTGTGAGGCAGAGAGACAGGCTGCTGGCAGCACACAAAATAACACATCTCAGAGCACAGGAGATTTTTGGGGAAGGGGAGAATTCAAAAGCAAGTAGCTAGGGTTGGCTGTAAAAGTGGTTTGATAAAGACTGCAGGAGTGCTGAACAGCTGGGGGACACTGAGATGTCTGGAGAGGGAGACAGCATGAGCAGAGACCCACAAAACCAAAGGCAGTAACGATGCTGAAGTGTCTCAGCACTGCTCCTCGACCTCTCGGAAATGCTGCAAAGGAGCGCAGCAACAGCAAAACAAGTGTGTCTGTCACCATGTCAACTGCCAGCCTGCTGCTGACATGGGCAGCCCATAGCAAATGATCCCTCACCATCCTCTGCACCTTCTCAACACGGCATCCATGTCACAGCCACCACTGCCCCCAGCCACCACCCCGCCCTGCCGCAGGCTCCATCCTGCACTGGTCCTGCCTCACCGATCTGTGGGTAAGGCAGCACGAGCCGGAGCCCCCGGAAGATGCGAGGTGACCTGGAGAAGAGAGAGAAGAGGACAACCTCCTGAAGCCCTCTCACTTACAGAAAGACCCTGCAAACATCGTGTAATCATGTGAAACAGATCCACCGCTCACTCTAAAAAACACAGACTTGTATTAAATAGGAGGACAACTACGCCAGGTAGACACAGGAACATTTTAATGAACCGAGAAATAAAAATCCCCCGAACTCCACTAAAAACAAAAAATTAAGCCACCCCTGTCAGGATTGACAGGACTGCAGTGAGTTCCCAGACAGGGCAAATAGCATCCCAAGCTCAGCTCTCTGCTCTCCAGGCTAATGACTTCCGTGTGATAAAATGAAATTATATTTCTATTCTGATGCTGGGGTGATTTTTTCCATTTATCAAAGTGATGGGCTTCCATTACATTTTTGATAGTTTTGAGTTTGTTCAGTCCCCCTGGGAGGACCTGAGGGTCTAAGGCATATCTTATTACTCAGTTTTATGTCTTGAGAGTGCATTGCCTTCCTGAAACTCTCTAGAAGTTGCTTTCTCTTAAATCCAACTTCCAATACCGGCAGGTAGCGTCTGGACAGACTGCTTTGCAAACACTGACACGCAAGCCTTTCATTCAAGAGCCATTTAAGGCCAAAACCACGAGCTGAAAGAACACAGGACAGATCCATGGATCCCGGTATCACTGTGCTGGTTTAGACTAAGCAAGGAGCCATCTCTCCGGGAGGCAGATGAACACTTTACATGCCCATATGCAGGCAGGACAATCCAAAAGCATAACAATTCTCTCTTCATCACATCCAAGTTTCTCACCAAGCACCAGAATGTGAAATTTCACATGAGCCTCATCTGTAGTACGATTACTTGCATGGCCCAAAGCCTGCTGTTTGTGTGTTGTTTACTCCATCATTTGCACATTTCTAGAAGATAAGTGGTCCGGAATGCCTTTGAGTTCCTTAAATCCAATTACCTTCTTCCAGACTCTGTTCCTAAAGAATTTCTATTCTTGCTGTCACTAATGAATGTACAATTAACTCACTGACCTAAAGCTGTGACAACAGATCTCTCGACACCAGGGGCCTGTCAGCCGCAGATGGGGCAGGAGCCGGTAATTTCTCTTGCCACACTAGTGACGTGGTACTGGAACAACCAATCTCAGCAGCGCAGGGTAGAAGAGGAAAATGGAAACCATTTCCATATTTATTGACAAATTTAATTTATAATCTGAATTTATGCTTTGGAGAGAATATATACTTTCTCTCTAAATGTATCAGTCTTTAGCAGTCAGCCCAGCAATAATGATTTCTGTGCCTGCAGACACTTTTACAGCGGGTACAGCAAATTTATATGTAACACTTTTGAAAGAGAATGGTATTAAAATTCACCATTTAGGAGTGAGCTGTAAATTAACTGTTACTGAGCAGACAGGGGGCAAAAGCAAATTTTGTGTGTCTGTGTATGGCTTTTCTATTGGTGTTTGGTTAAACGCCTGTCCAGCTGAGCCCTGTATTCTCACTTGGAGTCTGACAAGCCTTTGACTCACTCACTTCCCTCATGTTGAAGTGGGTGAGAAAAAAATAGAGAAGAATGTTCTAGCAGGTTTCACCTGACAATTGTAAAGCACTTGACAAATAGCAATTAATGCCAAGACAAAAGCTCTTGTGAAAGGGGGGAAGACTTATTGCTTGTGTCTCACAACTGCCCAAGGGTTGGAGCCCAGAGGCAATTATCAGCAAGATGGAAGGTCCTGCAGCAACAAAATACTCCGAGAAAGAATCAGCCTGTGAAAATACAATCCCACCAGTCCCATTACACCACACACTGTTTCTACACGACTCTGCCATGCCATCACATTACACCCTCATGAAGCACCCTGGAGAACAAAGCAGCACACTTTGGAATCCCCCTACCGTCATCAGCACACCCAAGCACAACAGCAAACTGTCATTGCCACTAAGTCATTTTGAATGACCCACGGCCAGGACATCTTTTAACGTTACAAGCCAAAATACTCATGAGTGACCTTGCGAACGTACCGCTGCCTCGCACAAGCTATTTGACACTAACTAAACTACAGGAGTGCAAGCTTGTGATCAGGACGTGACAAACCTGGGGGGGAAGCGGGAGAAGGGACTGCCAGAGTTCTATTTTTGCCTTGGTTCCCCCTATGAAGACAGTACTCTGAAGCTCATGATGTGACGCTTTTTTCAGAAAGCCTTTCCTCTCCACCGACTTTTGGACTCCTGCAGGAGAGAGGATCTCTCACCCTTGTGTTTTACAAAGCAAACATGGGAACAGAAGCCCTCAAGGACCTTCTCCCCACTCACCCCCAAAAAAGGAAGAAAAACGAACAAAAGGGATTCTTTGTTTAACTGTCTTGATGTATGCTGCCTTCAAGATTGCAGGACTGGTCTGTTATGTTTTCATTTTTTTAATAGTTGGATTGTGATGCCAACAAGGATACAGAATAAATGAGGTTTGTTTTTTCTTAATATCATAGATGGGTCTTCAGCTGTATAAACTGGCACCGTTCCTCTGAAGTCATCAGAGCCAAACTATGCTTACTCAGGGTCTGGCCCTGTGACAAAAATATCTTTTTAATTTCCATCTTACTTCAGGAAGAGCCTTAAAAATGCCCCTTTCCACCCATATGCTGCAGTCCCAGCAGAACATTTACAGCTTCGCTTGCAGCCCTGGCTAATAGCCATCACGCTTCTAGAAGATGAGTATGGTACTTCAGGTTGTAACAGTAACTGGAAATGCTGGGGCTATGCAGGGCAAAGCCAAGCCCGTCTGTTCTCCAGAAGCACAGCCTTCGTGACAGGCAGGAGGACTGTGGAGGACCATAACTATGCTTGCCTCCAAGCTTTGCACTCCGAGGGGGCCGGAGGACCTACCCACATGCTCAATCTATTATTTCTCTTAACAGAGAGAAAGATGCACCATGCATATTTTAGCAAGAAAACAATTATCAGGTAACCCTGGAACCTACTATTTGTTTTGTATCAGTATTCATTTAGTTGTCTCTTTGATGACTGGCCATGCAGCAAATGTAAGAGGGAAGACTTAAACCTACCAGGAGATTAACGACAGACTCCAGTAGAACAGATGTATATGAATAGCTAATTAGGCCACTGAAAGCTTCCTATAAAAGTAATGACAAGAGGCTTTGGTGCAGTAGAATACACTCGCAGAGATGGAAAGGCCACCAGTTGCATGGCTGAGGCCACTGTCTCTGGTGGGCGCTGCTCTGCTGCATCTGAGGCAGCGAGATTTAACGGGGTGATCAGTTCCAAAAATCGGGTGAAAGGGTCAAAATAAGCCACTGTTTGGAGAGGGGGAGAGGGGGGTGCACAACATGGGAAGCAGGGAGCATTCAGGGACCCATCAGCCAGTTACTCCTCTTACGCTCAGCAGCAGCCTTTCTTCTCGAAGCAGAGCTTGCCTGGCAGAAGGCAGCACGTCCTAGCTGAGGTCAGCCTTGCTCTTTCCTGAGCTGAGACATAAAAGCTGCCTCTCCATTGACTGATAGTGTTGCGCTCATCTGTGTCAGTGAAAAAAGTGTTTTTCCCTACAATTGATACAACACTGATGAAACGTGATGTTTTTTGTTGTGAACAAATCCTGAAAAAAGCATCATATGCCCCTTTTTGAATGAGAATTTTCTTCTCTCCTTTCCCACCTCCCTCCCCTTAAAAAGTAAAGTTATTTGGTAATTTTATAACTCTACAGAGGCTCTATCACTGCAAAAGAACTGTAAGAGGAAGGAGACCGCACCAAGCTCTTGGTCTAGGGAAGATGGAGAGAAACACAGATTCCATAAATAAAGAGAAAAAGGAAAAAGCACTTCAGGTGAGCAAAGAGGTGCAAGCAGCTTCCAGCTTGTAGAATATACTCAGCCTGCAACAGCTACAAGATAAGCTATCTGGAGTGTCAGAAGGCAACTTTAAATGTATTTCAGTGCACTCATGGGAAATGCACTGTGCGTAATCATACCGTCTAGAAGAGATGAAATTGGTAGGAGCAGGTATTTCCAAATCTGTGCCTCTTCAGCTCATTGCTAAAGGCATTGACTGCATGAAACCAAGTAGATGAATTTTAACAGCCTCCCTAAATCCACACACACAGTATGTCCATCTCTGAGTACTGCCTATGGAAAGTACAAACCTTCCTGGGAGATGAACTAGCCAATATACTGTACCTTGGTCTAGAGACGAGTTAATATCTCCCCTCAGAGGATATGGTTTAGAAAGATATGAACCAAAATGGCGTGACTAAACAAAACTGTTGCTGCCTGGTAGACTATCACAGTTAAATGATTTGATCTCCACAAAGGCAGCAAATCAAAGCACAAAATACCAGAAATAGCTTCCGAGAGCCCTCCCTCAAGTCTTTGTGTGCAGCAACATGTCTCAGAAAGGATAAGACTCTTCCCTTTTCTTCTGGAGCACTGCCTGTAGGGCAAGCACTCACACAGATTTGTACCAGCACAATTTCCTTTGTGCACAAACATTCACAAGCGTGTGCAAAGCCTCAAAGCCCTGCTACACCCACTAAACACAGCTTGATGTTCAACCCTACAGACCTTGTATATGGTGCGGGTTTTATATAGATATGTACATATACACATGTATATGTGGCTCTGAGGTGCAAAAACAGACACCCACCTTCTTTTGCCCTGTACCTCTCTGGCAGCAGCATGAATTTATTGCACAAGGCAGACATTATCACACCACATTGCCACGGGCCAGCACCACCACGGGTGCCAGGGCAGCCTGCCATACAAGCAGGAGATTTTTTTTTTTCCCCCCCTTCGCCTTCAGAAACTGTGAATGTTGACAGTCTGGAAAGCAAGTGAGCACAGGAAGAAGAAAGAGTAGTTGCTTCATCCTTAAATATGACATCAGAGGCTTTATATGCAGCCACAGTAATTTCAGCCCCATGTGTCCCAAACGCACACAGATGCGACAGCATAAATACACCATCTCACAGCCTGAGCATTTCCACAGCAAAGGCAGAGGAACGGGGCAGATGTTTGTATGTCTTTGCTTTCCTTCTGTGCTTAATTCACACATTAAGGGAGCGGATGGAGCAGGCTTACGTCTCCCTTCTTGTGCTGGAAATGGGGCGGGGGGGAGAGACTTCTCAGTCTGGCATCACAGCTCTTAAAGAGATGAGCTGTCAGGCTGGGAAAATGCCACCAGGTGCTATGCTGCCTTTACCAAGGCGTGACACAGGGGAGAAGGGGAGTCTACACTCTCTGATCTGCCATCGTAAATCTGGAGTGACTCTTCTGAAGCCACAGCAGTGAGGGCATGGCCAGCCTCGGCAGCTTCAGCACACATCTCCATTGACTTGCAGAACAGTTACGAGGTTTTGCCCACAGTCCCCAGTGATTAGGGAGTGAGGAGAATCTATGGGCACCTTCTGCTTTTGCTACAACCAACACATTCTCAGCCCCAGAGGATGAAAACAAGGGCTACAGACATCTTCCTCCATCACTTTGTTTCCTCAGTCATTTACAATCCAGAAGAGAAAAAATAGAAATCTAAAATCTTCACTGAAAAAATCTAAAAAGAAGCATTAAAGCCAGTCTGGCATTCCCTCAGTTCAACCTTGCAGGTCTTTGCTAACAACCTTATCGAGCATGCAGCCGCCAGTGGCCGACAACACTGCAACTGGAGGAGCCAAAACCAGAGCTGGGAGGGAAAGACACCGCAGGGAAAGGCAGAGCAGCAGCATCACACCTTCAGCCAGAGCGGGGCAAGCACTGACACGTGCTACACAGGCAGCAACAGGCCTGGAGATGCCCAGCTCACCTCCTGTTCTCCCCGCCACACGTCCTCGCCCCAGTCACAGCTCAGCCGTACCCTTGCTCCAGCCTGGCCAGGGGCTGTCTGTACCCCCAGCCACCATCCGGGCACATGCACCCAAGTTGTATCTGGCCGTACCTCCAAAAGCCAGGGTGAATATTCTCGAGCACCATCTGCTGGCTTTTATTTTCTATTAACAAGGAAATGATACATAGAAGACAACTTTGCACCAGCCAGCCCACTCTGAGGAGAGAGAAACAGGAGCGCCCATCCGCACCAGAATCGTGCGGGTATTTTCCTGTGAAAAACAATGGGGTTTGTTAAATAACACATTTTGCATGGGCAATAGTTGCTGCTCATCTGCATTTTTCAGTGTGGGATACTCCCAAGTGAAAAGAAAATGTTAATTCTGAATTATATTTTTACTTTGCTGTTGCTTGGGAAGTATAAAATGAAATATTTTATTTTGATTATCTGGAAAAGCAATAAAAGGACAGATTTGGTTGTGGGGTTGGTTTTGTTTTGTTTGGGTTGGTTGGGGGTTTTTTTGGTGTGTTCCCCCCCCTCCCCCAAACTGTTTGCTGAATCTGACCCAAATTCACAAACAGCTTTGCCTCCTCCCACTCAGAACCTGCATTTCTCAGTGAGTAAACTCTTTGTTACACAAATTACCCAGGTCTACTGGTGACACTGCAGAAACACATGTTCCAAGTGAGAGTTCAGCCTGCCCGCGCTTGCTAGGCAAACAAAGGTTTTCATTTGGGATTAATTCTCTTGGAGCTAAGGAGGGAAGGAAGGAAACATTTTTAGGCACTGCTTGTTAGGCATCAGGTCTGTCTGCAGCTAAGCGTGTAGCTTTGCACTTGTTCTCCTTCCCTGAGGATTACTGACTGTGGCTAAGCCAATGCATCATACAAAAATGTATTCTTTTCCCTCAGTCCTTCTTAGTGGATGAATCAAAACAAAAATCCAGAATACAGATGTTGAATCTGAAGAGAAAGTTCAATTTACATTTCAGTGCACCTCCTGAATGCCGCCACAGGGTGAACCTGTGTACATTATCACAGTCTCCAGTTGGGAGATTTACAGTTCGACTGGAGGTGAAACTATGCCACTCTTAGGACACTCAAGCACAGAAACAAATCACCGAGGGACAGCCCAGAATCATTCCAGTAACAAAGTCTACCCACTTCTCTCTTGGGCAATATATTATGAACCTTTTTCGCTTCAAGCACACCCATATTTTATTTACCACTTCACCTTTACATAGGGAGGTCCTAATTCTTACACAACTGCAGATTTTTAAGAACAGGTTAGAGAAGGAACCATCCAAGATGACCTATGATCTCTGGAGCTTCACTGGTTTACATTAACTGAAGGTCCAGTTCTGAGCCTCCATTCTCCACTACTCTGCATTATACCCAGTCAGAGAAACTAGAATAGCAACGTTTTCACATGCTTAGATGTCAGTGACCAAAGGAGATACTGTGGAGTAGAAAATCAGGTCAAGAGTCAGGACTCTGGATAAATAAAGTCACTCCATAGGAGGACGCTTTAAAAGAAAACCTAGCGTGCTGTCACTGCAGGGACCAACCATTCTATACGTGGTACCCATTCCTTCTTCCCTTTATACATTAGTAGGAAACACTGCCTAAAGAGAAGTCTTGCCTTTAATCTGAGATGAAACTAATATCTTCCCGTATCACAGGAGACTTCACATGCAATAGGGATGAATAAGGTATGAGAAAAAAGTACATGGACCCAAACAGATGGATTCTATATTGGTATTAAAGTCGTACTTCATTTTTTATCCAGTCCTACCTCTAAAGTACTTCTGATGAAATTCGTTAAATGCGAGTTGTTCCTATGGTACCCCGTGTTAGTAAATTTTCCCCTACGACAAGACTGTAGATAGCAATCAGTAACCTCTCTGCTCAATTTTTCCTTCACAGACCTTCTTTTTAGAATGAATAAAGAAGAGCTAGTAGGAACAGGAGAAAAATGGGTTGATATATTTTGCCATTAAACTGGAGCTGGGCTTTGAGTTATCATAAAAGATGTTACCCGGTGAAAAGCACATTGCACTACTACACATTTACGGCCCTGCTGCCGACGTGTATCAAATCCACTAAGTTGAAAAGTCAAAACAAGATTACCCTGTCCTAATACATATTGATCACCTTACCAGTCCTTGTTTTAAAGTCCTTAATTTTCCCAGTAGATGAGAATCAATATTTTATCATTACTTCAGTCCAGCAAAAAGAAAGGAGCCCAGTCCTCCGTTGCTGTAAATTGACCACACTGGCTGTCTCCCTGCTATCTGCATTACAGAGGATCTAACAAGCCCATGTGAGATCAAGACCCTGCCGTGTCGGACAGAGAGCAGAGGCACCGTGCCATTGAGCTGCGCTTGCTCCAACAAGAAGTCAATAAGCAGCTGGAGATGGAGGAAAACACCAAGGGCTATTAAAGAAGGCAGTTGCAGAACCATACCTTTGAGTACCCCATCAGGGTATTTGCCACTACGCAGATTAATCCTTGATAGCTGGCTTGATCAGCTCTCAAGGAAAGAGGAGGCAGGCAGACTTTTCCAAAACCCCAGTCCCACTGCTCACCACTCCTTCATTGCTAGAAACAGGTTCGTGAACTCGCTTCACCCACATCTGTATCTCTTTGGTCTTTTGGCTGAGTTGAAGGAGTCTGAGCGCTTCGGCACTATTTGACAGTAGATATTACAGGTGTTGTCATGGCAATGATTTATGCAAGAATTAGTCACTGCAGCACTTCAACAGACTGAAAAACAATAGGAAAAACTGCATGTCAAAGTTCCTGTGATACAGAGGTTGAGGGTTGGGGAAGAGAGATTGGATTTCTTTCACCCCTCTGATTCCAGCAGTGACATTTAAACAGCTCAGGGAAAGTCAGTGCCTAATCACAAGTGTTATTAATAGCAATCTGACAATAACCCAAACTTCCTATTAAACTGTGCTAACAGTTGCTATTGTATATTCACTACTGGCCCGTTTCTGAATTAATTGGGGATTGAGCAACAGCTGGAGCAGAGAATAAATTATTACATATGCATTATTATATAATGAGGAAAGAATCAGAGTTTATTGACAATGGGGTGGTTTATCCCATGGGCCCCACTGCTGTCAAAAATTCTGCTGACTTAAGAGCCATGGATTCGTGCTAGGTTACTAAGCTTCAGCAAAAGAAAAAAGTCACCCAAAGCTGCAAGAAAGGAAAAGGTTAAAAAAAACGAGCACTCGGAAGTTAGGAAACTCCAGTGCTGAAACCGAACCATCCCAATTCCCACTTTGTTATTGCTTATTAGAATATGACTTTTGGGTCATGTATTGGTGCATATATCTAAGTTTTGGCAAAGGCATGAGGAAGTTACAACAGGGCTGTCACTCAACTTTAATAACAAATAGAGCTTCTGCTTCTCACTGTAATAAAGGGAGTCATTCCTCTCTCTCATGCACTGATATACCTCCATCCCCACCACGGCTCTCTGAATTACAGGGCAATTATCCTCATTGTTCCCATCTCTTCAGAATCAGCTCCAAGATTTACAACTGTCAGGGTCATACCAGAAGTAAGCTTGACTAAAGAGATGAAAAGGTTATTTAAAGCCAAGTTTGAAAATCTGCATCTCTCAGTCTTTCTGCTCTGTTCTCAAAGACTTAAGGTTGTCTTCTCCTCTTAATACGTGGAGCCTCAAATGCAATTTACCCATTTTCCTTACAGGTTTTGAATGGAGCCTCATGGCCCTGTGAACAGGGTTACTTTCAAACTCACTTTAATATTAACAACCACTTTGGCCAAAAGGGAGAGGACGCCCAAGAGGTCCAACTCTCATTTGCCAGCCCACAGTCATCAACATCGCTATGCATCAACGTCACGTCACAAGGCCACGTGGTGCAGTTACTTCCATGCTCTTCCTTCTCCATTTCGTTTGCTGTCTGGCAGTAAACCTTTACTAACTTCTTAATCGTTTTTAACGTATGCATTGTCACATGGATTTACCAAACTTAGCAGCTAAGCCCAGTGAAAGCATCAGAGGCACAGAATGTATCTGTCCAAATTATATCAGTTTGTGTGGATGTCTTTAGAGGATAACAGATCCATACCGCCCACTAGTGCTTCAGCAAAAGGTATTTTTCTCTGGTTGCTTTTAACTTGTTTCCCTTGGATCTTTCTGAAATAAAAGCTCAATTGTTAGCATGAAGAACCAGGCAGGGAGTGGCCAGGCTTTGCCAGTTTAAAGCTCTGAGCAGGACAAAGCAAACAGAGTCTGTCCTTATTTTCCTTTTTTCTTCAAGCCTTCTGTACCATTTCACATTTACATGAGTGCTTCATGGCCTCCCAGTTTAGCTCCTGACAGGAGGAAAAAAAAAAAAAAAAAAAAATGTAGACAGCAGAGCAGCTGCTGGGACTTTAGGGAACTTGGTGTTCCACGGTAAGCATGACAAGCATTGAAGATGGGTGGGAATGTCCTTTCTCTGGAAAGTCCCCAGCTCCAGGCATTTCACCCTTGCAAGAATTAAAAACCCAAAAGGATTTTGGAAGAAATATTTTGGTATGCGACACATGGAGATGGAAGCTTGGAGGAATTCAAGCCAGCATTGAGCATCCCTGCATTCTCACAGGCTTCTCAGATCTGGTCACTTAGTTCAAAATTACTATCTAACACATCTCATGAGCATGTAAATACTACAGCTGCACTGAACACTGCTGTGCTGGAGCTGTACAATAATCAGCAGTAAGAACCCTATACAGCACGAAGGAATTCACATTAGAGCTGGATGGAGAATGACTATTGCGTTTAGCAGAGAAAATGTTTTTAATTCTGTGTGAAATGGAGCAGGCCCTGCCATCCTGAGGAGCACCATATGGGACAGCAGAGCTGGGAGCCAGAACTCCCGCGCTTCCAGGCTTTTAGCAACTTGAGTTGCTGGGCAGGCGCTCCAGCTCTAAAGCAGATCTAGGTAGGATAAAACTGCCAAGCAGACTGCATTCAGTAACTGCCCTGATTCCTCCAGAATCAAAATCACACTGTTTCTGCAAACAAATTTGACAAATTGGCAAATTCTGAGGGAAAACAGAACAGCATCACTTTGTAGAAAAGTTACTGCTAAGCTTTATTCACAGTCTAGAATCCAGCTCCTATAATGAACTGAACCTATCAGCACCACTTAAACTCCAAAGTCAAATTAGCAATCAAAACCACTGCAAAAATAGCAGGCCAGATTTTATTCAGTGAAAGGTATAATTCTACTGATGTCAAAAAATGCTATACCAATTTGTGCCAGCTGAGATCTAACTCCCTGTATTTTGCATTTTTATGCATTTTATTTTGCCTTTCTATGCCGAGCTTTCTTGCCAGCACCTGACTGCAAGCAGCAAGGACTAGGTAGTCAGAACTGCCAGCATGACCCACAGCAAACCCACCGAGATGATCCTGGCAGTGGATTTGATGGGCCACACTAACTGTGGCTAATTGTTAGACTAGATGTTCCCAAGGTTGTCCTCCTGACTAGCTGTTTGACATCTTGCATTTGCTCTGAAGGGATTTTAATTTGTAAAGTAGTTACTTATGGAATCCTTTGCTTACCCACAGCTGTCATACTTGCAGTCACCTGCCTCAGGATTTGTCCTCTTCCACTCAGAAGGAATGGCCCTTTTGCAGCACACTAGTCCCATTTCTGCCAAACAAGTTGAAATTTTAGCCTTCTGGACAACAAATTCCTTTCTCAGCCCTATTCTGCCCCTGTGGCGAGCATGGAAACCCCCAACACCGCTCTACAGCTTAGCAGTTATTTCCCCACGGGCAGCAACGGAGCACCAGCCCGTGAGCCCCTCTCCAGACAACCAGGAAAGGCCTTTTACTCCCAAGTGGATAAAGCAGCTGCTGCCCAGCAGGCCGGGATACCGATGCCCTGGCACCACCCGATTGCTTGGCTAGGCAAAGAGTGCTCTGAGCTCCCTCTGTGCAAAGCTTTTCTCTTCCGTGGCTGCTATGGAAAAGGCTGGACAGGACTCCAAGGTCTCTAATATGCTCACTCAGCCAAATTAACCGCTATCAGCTAGATTGTGTCCATAGCTGCAGATGCATTGCTAACCAACAACTAGCCTCAGGAAGCAATGCTTCGGAGATTTCCCTGCATTCCACCTGCACACCTAGCACATAGCAGCTTTTGGCTTGTCTGTGCCTACTGCAAACCTGGACAGAGCATGGACTGGCCAATGGTACACACAGCTCTCGACACCAGTACAGTCTTTACTCTGCCCTTCCTGCCCTGCCAGCTCTTTTCTGCAGAAAGAAGCAAGCAGATGTTTGCTCTTGCAAACTCAGACCTAAAACCCGGGACAGCCTGGTCTCGTATGGCTGTATAGTTTCTCTGTAACCTGCTCCAAAGTATTTCCTGTTACGTTCAATTAATGGCTTTGCTCTTCCTCCTTTCTGCTGCATGACTACTCATCCGAAACACTGGTAACATTTACTTTATTGGAGTGGATGCTTCCAGACCTGCAGTTCAAGGACTTGTGTCAAGGTACTCAACTTTGACTGCTACACAGTTTTGCTCATACAAGTATCTTGGCTGGGTGAATGAAGGATGAGCATCCAAGAAGAAAAGTGTTCCCCAAATATTTGCCCAGCTCTGAGGAAAATAATTACTCTAAAGTTAAAATGCAGGCCTGGGTTATGGATGTATGCTTTTCTAATAATACTGCTCTGGATTACCTCAGCACTCCCTCCCACTTCCCCCTCCCAAGAAAAACAGTCTCCTTCTGCAGCTGTACCCCAAGAAACACACTCTTTCCCTGTCCACACATGCTTAGCGACACAAAACAGCAAATCGGTTGATTAGCTCCAACCACAGCCCTTCATGTTTCTCAGGAGGGAATAAAGAAAGGACTTGGTACCAACAGCCGAGCCCCTGGCCTTCACAAAGCTAGCTCAGGCTGAAGAGCTGGCTCTGCAACCCCGAGCACGCCAACTGCTGTGAAGCATGGACATGAGCACCACCTGACAAACACAGCTGCGCTCGCTGCAGAAAGGAAGGAACTTCATCCTCAGCCTCTCCTGTAACTGTCTCCTTCCTAGCAATGACCACTGCAACCGGCTGTGTGGACATTTGTTCATCTACGCAAACAACAAGTAGCCAAGCAGCAGGGAAGCAGCCATTGGAAAGCGAAGAAAGGCAGGCTTGGCTGAAAAGTCTGCAGGCTGGCCGGGCTTTATCCTGTGCCTGGAAACCTGCAGTCCTGGACATGCCTGAGCACACAAACGCAGCCACAGCTGCAAGCAGCACAGTTGGGTGGGAAGATTTAACATGCACAAATAAGGAAGCTTTTTTTCTTTTTTTCCTGGGCAGCTTTGAGAGAAGGCTTATGGCAACATCTTGATACGATAGTTGTGATGAAAGAGGCAAAAGGAACTTAGTATAGAAAGAGGATAAACTTGAATACCTTAATACAGGGACCGTGTTGCTTCCAGGGAGCTTCTGTCCCCTCGTTCTCTCATTTTGACATTGTCATGGACACATTATGTGACAAAGTGACAGCATCAAAAAACAGCAGGCAAAAGAGGGCCCTCACACGCAGTAATTTCCTGATGAAAAACACTATGTGTCTGAATCACTGATTAATCAGAGCCAAAGGCTGAAGAGACAAATGACAAAGCCCAGAAATGGCAAAAGGTTATCTCCAGAGCTCAAAAGAGCTGCAGCTGCGGGTACCTGCCTTTGGACACGAGCAGCTCGGACCCAGCTGACACAGAGCGGTGCTGGTGAGCTCGCGTAGCCTGCTTGCAGAAGAGCTTACTCAATAAAGCCTCGCCTTGCATTAACACAACTACACGATGGCTGGTTTAGAGCTGGCTCACAGCATCCAGCCCGCTGCATAGAGGATTCATCTCAGTGTGACACAAGGGTCACTCTCCTGTCTCGGAGTGAGGAGGACAGCTGTTAGCATGAAAAAAGTAGAACTACTTGCAAGAAAAAAAAATGTCTTTACCTTTCCTCCTCCAAGAAGTATGTTTAATGTAATCTACATAAGGGATTCAAAATTACACAAGCAATAAATGGGCAATTACATTCATATGAATATATTCAACTGGTCTGGCAACACATGTTGGCATAAGACCAGAAAGTTATAGGAGTAAAATGATTAGGGACAGGTAACAACTAAAAATATAGAGTGAGATTAATTAATAATTGATAGTGTAGGCAGAACACTGCAGAAAGTATAATTAATATTGAACAAACTTGATATAACTCTGTCTTGTTAAAGGCTAATAATGTGTTTCAGTGCTCTCCAGCATCTGTGTTTTAAACACTCATAGGATCAGACCATCCACTAACATAAATCAGCATAGCTCCACCGACTGTCAGCAGAGATGCTGGTTTGTCACCTCAGGAAGTCACACTGCAGGATTTCCTGACCACGGCTGTCCTGGTTTCAGCTTAGTTCCTTTTCTTCCTAGTAGCTGCTACAGTGCTGTGGTTTGGACTTAGTATGAGAACAATGCTGATAACACGCTGATGGTTTAGTTGGTGCTCAGTAGTGTTTAGTCCAGTCAAGGACTTTTCAGCTTCCCCTGCTCTGCCAGGGGCACAAGGAGCTGGGAGGGGGCACAGCCAGCACAGCTGCCCCAACCTGCCCACAGGGCTATTCCATACCATACGGCGTCACGCTCAGTATAGAAACTGGGGGAGTTGGCCGGGGGGCAGCGACCGCTGCTCAGGAATGGGCTGGGCATCGGTCGGCGGGTGGTGAGCAATTGTGTAGTGCATCACTTGGTTTGTATATTCTTTTATCATTACTATTTTTTTTTCCTTTCTCTACTATCCCATTAAACTGCCTTTATCTCAACCCACGGGTTTTAGTTTTTCTCAGTTCTCTCCCCCATCCCGCCGGGGCAGAGGGAGGGTGAGCGAGCGGCTGGGTGTTGCTTGGTTGCCGATCGGGGTTAAACCACAACAACAGTTCATATGTAAGCCTGTATGTGTGTGTTTGCACACAGATACGCACAAACACTCATGTTGTACGTATATGTAGCCCTTTGTTCTCAGACTACGGTTTCATCCAGATAGTCTTTTACAAACCTCAAACTATAACATACTGCAAAAATACATATACTGAAGTTATGAAACTTACTTCTTAACAACAGGAATTGCCGGCAAGTGATCCAAGTTGGCCAAAAATAGCCATCGTAATGAGTTCTAGAGTCAGAGCCCTGAATCCCCAGATGAGTAAGTAGCAACTCACTGACTGTAATTGCTGGATATTGAATAGTCAGAAGCAGTGTTCACAGCTGCCTGTAGCATGATTTCTAAAGCTCACAAGAACTGTTGGGCAGAAAAATACTCCATTTGTCTGTGAACTTTTCAAGTGACAGGGATCTTCTTATCCCCATGACACTTGCGGGGTTGGTAATGCTGGCTAGTATCCCCAGCTGCAACAAATAATACCTGAACAGCAGTAAAAGCTAAGTCCCAAGAATCAACATCATCCCATGTAGATCAAAGAGGCTGAGCTGTTTTCCCCAGATCACAGAACGGAAGAGAAAAGACTGTTTATGACTAACATTCAATGTGAAGCACTTATTCAAATCCTAGACTAGTATAAAAACATCCAAGAGAGAGGTTTTTGTGTCCTACATAGGTGCAATGCATAGGGATTGTCTTTAGAGAAAGAGGAATCATGAGCAGAGATAACCACGCCACCACCCTCAAAATCAAAACAAGGAGCCTTCCTCTTGGTATTAATCCTGAGACTGATTGATTGCCTGTGCCTGCCCTGGCTCCTGCTTATGCCATCGCTCAGGAATTGGAACTGCCATGATCATTTCCTGACTCCACGTCTTGTTGAAAACAATTCCAGACCTCAAGTCTGGGCTTTTAAGAAGCTTCAAAGAAAGGGCCTGATAGGGCTAGGAACAGGCTTTAGAAAATTAAACAAATGAAGTCCAACAGAAGTCCAGCTGAGTTCTGAACTCTCTCTCACTTGACTTTAAAGGGAGCCCAGAGACACCAGCTGACTTGCTGCTCAGCTACGCGGGCAGTCTGACCTGGGTGCACTGAATCCCCGTTATTTAGCGCAGTAGCTCAAGACGACTGGCATGCAGGACTGCCTAGTCCTACCAGTGACTTTGAAGGGGACCCATACATACATACCTCACAAGGCCAGTGTGAGGATTAATTAGGTAGTATTTGCAAAGTGCTTTGAACAGGAAAAACTTGAGCTTTCTGTGCATCCATTTACGCATCTGTTAAGCAAGTATCATAATGCCTACCCTAGAGGGTTGACAGTAAGCTTATTTATTTTTTGTTTGCAAAGCACTCAGAAATCCTACATGGAAAATGCTGCAGAAATATTGAGTGTTATTGTTATTAGACAGATGCGCACTGGAAACTTCTTGGCCAGCTCTGGATTCCAGGAATAAAGCAGGAAAAACTAAGGGCCAGCTTTCGATCCAAGACCAGCTTCTTTGGGTCCTCTGTTTCATCAGGGAACCAGTGAAGGAAGAACTGATGAACCAGATTTGTTTTAACCATGGTGGGGGAGAAGGATTCCAGCCAGCCAGCACCAGTGTGATGGGTTACCTGTACTGCTGTAGCACTGAGGCCGATGAAACTGGCACCCACACGTGTGTTTTGGAGGACTCCTAGCAAAACAAAGGCTTTCCACAGAACAGCAAGGAAAGCTTTTTCAAACATTTGCAATTACTTCCTGGGAACAGTGCAGCCTATGAACCACAAGGCTTTATTTTAATCACTATAAACTAATGGATGTTCGAAGGTGTTTGCTTTCATCATGGGGCACTGCCATGCGCCTTCAAGCTCCCAAGGCAATCAGTGATAAAGCTAACTGCAGGAGGGCAATGGCTGCCTCTTGGTCTTTCTCAGAAGTGAAATGCATCTTCCTTCTGGAGACATCTCGCCCCACCAAATTCTCCTCTGCTCGGCATAATGAGGGCATCACTCTTTGCAGGTAGTTTTTGAAGTAGCTAATTATGCTGTGCTGTGGGAAGCTGCTGCACATTCCTCATGTTCTGGGTGATCCAAGAGAGTTTAACTAGGAATAATGGGACAAAACTGTGCACAGAATATATTAAACTGAGCATCAGGCAAAACCTCCTAGCAGGGTTGCATACGCATTAGGTGGTGCCCGATGAGAAACAGGAAAGGGATCATTTTAAACTGGACAGGACGCAGCAGCAGTAAGTGAACAATCCCCCATGGGTATAATAGCTTTTATTAATCTCTTCTGGGACCTAATATTGGGACATATCTTTCACGGAAGAGAGTGAAGATAAAACTGAAAGAGATAAGGAGACCTTCTTGTTTATACAACTAAAAATGCGCATGCAGTGCACCTAGCTGCTGGAGTAAGAGGCAAACCAATCAGCCAAATCAAAAACAAACCAAGTGACAGCCTGGAATGGAAGAGCTCTAACCAGGCTTGGAAATAGAATGCAATAAACACACCATGTGTTAACTGAGCTAGGGTAGAGGACCAAGAATTAGCCTTTGCCTCATCTTACCCCAAAAGCCCCAGCAGCAGAGGAGGAGCAGGCACATGGACAAACTTAGCTGAACTCTCCAGCTCCTGAGGGAGAAACCTCACTGCAAGGTGAAAGGAGGACTCCTTTTCACAATATTGGAAGGTCTTGTAACCTAGGGCTTGGAAAAGGCGCTAGGAGCTCTTCAGTTAAATTAAGAGAAAGCGAGACACACTTTCTTTCAAGTTAGAACAAAAGTAGATAGCAAAGTACGCAAAAGAGTTCAGGAGTTTGTGTCCAAGTTTGATGTTGCACCCCTCCCTCAATGCATACACACTTGCAGAACAAGGCCAGGGAGAAAGGAACATCTATCTAAATGTTGCCACCTTTTCTACATTCTCCAGATTATGTGCAGAAGGAAGAAATTTTTTTTCCTGAACTCCCCCCACCGCCCCGCCTTCAGGTCATATCACTTCTTTTTATTCCTGGCTAAATACAAAAAGCATCAGGAATGCATCGGTGTTTTAACTGCTAACAAACAGAAAGCAGAATAGCTATTATAGCATATATTATAGCTTTTTTTTTTCCCTCTCTTCCTTCCAATAATATTCTTGACAGTCTCTTAAACAACCCTTTAACACTTAACAGAGTAAATTCATGCCTCAGACAGCTGACCCTGTGCTTGGTTTTTTGCAGGTCATTCTGATATGTACTTGAATGTTTTTCAAATGTTTTTCAAGTCAGCCCTTCAAGCCTTAGACTAATGCAGTTCTCCAGGGGAGCCTACCAGATGCACTCAGATGGATTTTAGGATGAGATTCCAGCAGGGCTGGGTGTAATCAGCAAATCAGGACTTTGCTTCCTAAGGCTTTTTGTTTGTCTGTTTGTTTAACATTTGAATAACTCGGGATTAGCAAGGATAGACCTGACCAGCACATTTTAACAATCTCGGAGCCATAAACCAGTTTCAGGAATCTTAGTGAGCTCCAGGCAAGTACGGCACCATCAAAGCCCAGGGATCCCTGCTCACAGGCTTGAGGATGCAGCAGGAACAGACCGAGATGACATGCCTTCCTGCATCCCTGGGGGGCCCAAGAAGAAACACGGAGCCTTGGCTTCAATGCTGTGTACACAGCTGAACAAAAAGTTGTGCCCCAAGGAAATGCCACCATTCAGGGTCTCCCTCCTCTGAGCTGCCCGACAGCGTGAGGCTGATGTATTCCCCAGGACTTTTAATACCTAATGTCTTTATCATACATGACGGTTCACAAGTGAAGGCGGCACACGTAATAGAGTAAGATCACGTCAGCTTTGCTGCCTTTTGAGGCAAAACTAAAAAACCAAGGGCACAGACTGAACCATGCTTTGTGCGGGAAGTCGCTTTCCCAATCAGGGCCTACAAGATTCCCTAATGAATAACCACAGCAGGAATAAAAATACAGCACCCATATCGAGTCCCTTGCAACATATGACCACCTCTATGTGCTTGACCTGATCTTCACCTATCACGCCCCACCCCAGGTGAAAAAGAAGGGTATAAGGCAGCAAGTGAAGAGAATAGGTTATTTTCATGTTGTATGCATTTCAGGCTTTGCCTGAGGCACTCAAAGATAGTCTGCAAAGCTGTCTGGAATCCCTTGGTGTTTGTTAGCAGCTGTCGGTCCCAGCAAGTGGCAGTGATAATGAAGAGTCTAAGTGGAAGAGTAAATTTAAAAAAAAAAAAAAAAAAAAAGAAAAAGAAAAAAGAGAGGAAGGTTCCCCGCAATAGAGCTAGCTCCACACAACTCCAGGCACCACTGGGTCTTGAATCCTCACCCTCCAGGACTGTGGTCCCAAAGGCAGGAGCTACATCTAGTTCCTGGCCTCTAGCAGCCCTCAGCTTTGCAAGAAGGTAGAAGTGTCAATTTTTGGCAAAGGATGGATGAAGTATGAGCACATGCAGGTGCCTACTGCCCGCAGCCCCAGCTGGGCTCAGTAGGGAGAGATCCCCTCTTAGAGTCAGAACTGCCACAAGAGCAATGTGACTTACCTCTATAGAGAAAGAGCCATGTTTAAAAGAGGGCAAAAATCATCCAAGACAGTGACATTGTTCTTCCCATATTGAATCTGACCATTCTACTGTTTGTATGGTATTTCTTCTTGCAACACCCTCAAAGGAAGAAGACAACAGGAAACTGATACTCAGAAATCTTGCATTGCTTGGAGTGATATTCAGGCAGCCTACAGACCAGCCACACACTCATGCCGTGTTTTCTGCCAGCTGACTCCAGTTTTCAGAAGTACCTTCCCCAAAGGAACCTGAACCCAGACCTCTGGCTTTGACCCTCTGTGACTTGTCCCAGGTCACACAGGCAGTCTGGAGCCGGGCACGGCACGCTAACCACTAGACTGTCCTTCCCCACAAGCCTCTAAGTGCATTTTCAAGATACCACTTTGGGTAAACTTCATTGGACAGGATCATAAATTCTGTCTAAATAAGAATTAACGGTACTAATAATGAAGAGAACCCACAAATCTTCAGTGAAACCAGTGAGTATTTTGGGAGACAAATGACTCTATTACCAAGGCTATCGGAGAAGCCCTGAACCATAGCCACAGTGAGTATAAAGCAATGGTGTTCCCTGAAGCTAAGGGAACAGTGCCAGTTTGTTTTCCCAGACGACCTAGCCCCTTTTGAATTTTTCAAAAAAGGTTTCAGTTGCTGTGCATGGTCTTTGCTTGTCCCCGAATCATTATAAATGACAATAAGTAACCACCACTCTATCACAGACAAGACAACCAAGGTTACATGATTTGCTTCATGTTGTACAATCAACAGGACGTTAAAAAAAAAAGCAAAACCCAGAACCCAAATTTACCTTGCAAGGCGGTGCTACGGCCAGTTGCCCTAACCTACAGCCTCCAGTCTTCACCATGCAGGAACCAGGACCATCAGACAGCAACAACTTCTATTCCAGCAACACAACATCTGGCTGCAGCTTTGTCTCCATCACAGTACGCACTGCAGCTCCACAAGCTTCCTCTGAGGTGAGGGGAAGGCATAGGAAAGGAGAGAGCAGGAGAAATCACCATCCCTTTCTCCTCATTGCCCTTTTTCTGAACAAACTCAGAGTAACATGCGAGACAAAAGCAATTTCTACTATTACAAATAAAATCTTCCCAATCTGCAATGTCGCGGAAACTTAATACATCAAAGGCCTCACCTGCTTGCCTGAAACTTCCACAGAAATGGGGCTCTGGATCCAACCTCCCAACTCTGTTCCCTTGCACACAGAATTATGCAAAATGGCCTCTTCAAAATACAGATATCTGCCACTTTTGGCTACTCTGTGAAACGAATCCCTCAGTTGTACAATAATTGACAGGCAGCCTGAGAGACAGGTGATTGGCAGAGTAATTGAAGCAATGTCCCTTCAGTGATGAAGGGATCATGTAGCATCTGTATTATCCTGAAGCGCTCTGCTATCCAATCTTCTTTCTCTTGCTGTCTGAATACAGCTCTTCAACACCCAAACAATCCAAACACGAAGACAAGTAAAGGGCAAAACCCTAAAGCCTCATCACACAGCAGGAGTGCAAATAGCTCTGCCAGTGTGGCAGACCCAGGCAGGGCTGCAGTGCGGTATGAACATACGTATGTTCAGTAGAACTCTGTCAATCTATTGAACAGAGGTTTATACATCTAACTAAACCAACAGAGATAAAACGTGTACATGTTTATGCATATACGTACACACAGCATACATTGGTTATGCAGAGCTCAGCATCACCATGAGACAGAGCTGTGCAGTCCTATGACACGTGAATGGATAGCTTTGAACTGAGTGCAGGGTCTGACTCTCCCTAGGTGAGGAGACAGCCCTTGTTTCTAACAGCAAGGTCTCTAGTCTGAGAATCCCCCAAAACTTTCTCACCCCAGACCAAACACACTTTGCAGGAGCCCCCAGGCTCACGCTATGTTGTGGTAGATTCAGAGGCTAAGAGACTTTTCTGTGCAGCCACCGGCCAAGTCAGCAGCAGAAGACAAAGGCCACGTCCCTTCCCCGGCAGAGGTTTTGAAGCCTTCCTCCATCTACCCCTGCTGGAAGGAGTGCTGCAGAAGCGAGGGTTTCTGTTACACTATTAAAAATACAAATAAAAATAGCCCCTGAGCTCATCCATTTTCAGACTAGCTAATTTGTCCGCAGGACTGGCTGGAGGGGACAGGGGGAGGGAACCAGCGCTCTCTCTTCTGTTATAAAAATAACAAAAAGTGATGAATGACCCTCACTGCTCAGGATGGGAAGAAGCAGCTTTTTTCAGTCTGAGATAAATTACTCCTGTCACAGCAGGTAGCATAGCTATTTACCAACAATATACCCAGGCCAGCTCCTCGGCGACCTGGCTTTACCAGCCTTGCTTATCTCATCTCCAAAGATTTTGTCTTGTTTAAAATCAAAATGAGACCAATTGGGGAACAAGAGGCAAGGCTGTGTCTGCTCACAGTGGCAGGCAGGCCAGCCAGCTGGGGATACAAGGAGATGCATTTACATCACCCTGTGCTTTCTGCTAAAGCAGACGTAAGGAGCTCGTAAAAGAACCCATTTGCAGCACACAAAGACAACAGACTCCATCACTCCTACCAAACCTGTACGCACCTCCATATATTCCTAAGCGCCATCTATTGGCATTTTCTTCCTATTAACTTTCTGCTAACCCATACACAGACAAGAAGCATTCTCTTTACAGGCAGTAACTAGAAAACTGTGACTCAGATAGAAAAGCTAACAGCACGCAGGAGACACACGGGCCCAGCACTCAGTGCCAGGTTTGAAAAGGGCTGGCTGAGGTTTTTTCTGATTGCATGTGGAACACCCATTATCTGCCAGGCATCTAACCCCACATACAAGCTAATAGATTCATTTATTCAGGACAGGGAATTGATAGATTTAGTTTGATTTTCTCTTCATAAGCCTTCCTCCCCAAGCTATATTTCTCTTTTCATTAATGTGCTGATGGAGGAATAAACTTTTAACTCTGAGGATCAGACCTGTCAAACAGAATCTCCTCTACTCCCCAGGAAGGAAAGGTAGCTGGGATGGAACGGGGCTCCCAGCTAAGGAAGGAGGCTCGGGCAGGCAATTTTAGGAAAATTGCTGCAGCCAGTCATAAGCATGCTGAGCATCATTTCCTTAGTTCCTCAGCCACTTCTTCCATGGGAGGTTTAGTTATGCTTTCAACTTGTTCGTTTGCAGTGTCTAACACAGAGCATGCTGCAAAATCCCTCTTAGGAACAGAAATACACCCTGGGGGAGCAAGAGGACACACACAAATAGAGTGGGGAGAAAGGTATGAAAGAAATAGGGATTCAGACAAATATATAGGAGAGACGGGAAAGCCTGGCCTTATGGGAAGAGAAATTGCCAGAAAATTTAACTAAAGAACTGAAAGCATCTCTTGTGACTTGGTTAATGACACCTCGAAAGGGATTCGTCTGGACCCCTGAGTCAGCCCTCAGTCACACCTGATTGTGCTTGCTGGGCTTGGGTGAGCTTTCCTGCGGGGCTTAGATATCTGAACAAGAAAAAGCACAGTCTATACTCCTCCGTTTTGCATATAAGCATAGATAGAGAGTTCTCCCATACCTATGCATGCACACAGCCTCTACTCATACATATGTTCATAGAGCTTTTCTTCCATTCCACTCAAAGTTGTTTTCTTTGCATCCACACATACAGATACATGTTATGGTGACGTACGCACAAAACACATACATTACATCTCTAGGTCTTCCTTACCCACAAATACACTTTACAGATGGGACATACATCTAAAGAAGATCTAGTCACACGTGAAGTAATTCTTATCCCCCCTCTATCCACCTTCCACCATGACTCATCATGAAGGTGAAAGATCCCTAGCAGAAAAAAACCACTCAACTCGCCCTTACGAAACCAGCTCTTTCCCCTTGTTCCACTTCTTTGTTCCAGCTTAACAACTTTAAGGCCAGATGACGATCACGGTGCAAGCAGAGGCCAGCAAAGCTCTGATCAATAGTATTTGACAATAAAGTAACCAACCCTTTTTCACTCTTCAGTTTAACTTTGGGCCTTCCCATCACTGTGCTATAAAGAGAAAGGATTCAAAACACTCTCCTGAAGGATATAGACTGGATAGCAGCTGGCATTATAGTCTTGCAAATGAGAGCAACACGGGGTTTATCTACACAAACAAGAAAAATCCCTAGAGAGTTTGGAGTTCAGGTCTGAGTCATAGCCATAAATCTAGGCAACTAATGCAAGGCTGAACCAAATTATTAAGAAAACAGTAATTTTTGGGCTGGAGACTATTTCTACACAGGAGCTGCAAGACCCAAGGAGAGAGGACAACAGAACCCACAGATACATCAAAGAGCTAGTGGAAGGATAAGCGTGTGATTTTAAATCAGTTTTCCAGTCAAGACAAATCCTTCTCACCGGAGTGAAATACAATGTCCCAAGTATGAAAGTGAAGGCGTTAATTCCTGTGTAAATAGGGTGTGAAATGCCACATCAGATGGAGTTTCTACCCACTTTGCTAATCATGTTCTCTGCCAGTTTGCTCCCTAAGCCATATTTCACATTGGTGTAAACTGCACCAGTAGGACAGAGCTCTGCTTCAGAAGGCAATGCAGAATTTTTAGACTCGAGTGGAAAATTTCCTAGAGGCTGCATTGTCAGAAGGGGCGGGGAACCCAACATATGATGTACCACCATTACTATAATTAGTTATTTTTCATAGTCATGTCATAAATCCTACTTGGGGCTTATAGAGTTGGACAAACAGCAGAAAGCAAAGAACATATCTTGCTCAATGTATCAACCAGCCATTAAGTAACCCTCAATGGATGGAGTATACTGACATTTTACTAAGCTTTTCAGTATTTCCCTCATGCTAATTTTTTTTTGTGTAAATTTGACTTTTTAGCTGGCCCTACTTTATGAGCACACCACTGCAGCTGCTTCATCTTGGAGCTAGCTCACATGCAAGGGTGTGAGCAAAACACAGTCACTACAGGTTGTGTAGGTGTCTAAGCTTGCTTACCCAACACTGGCAGCACTGATGGCGCCAACAGCCCCAGCTAATAACTCAAATGCCCACTTGTTTTCCCTGTGTAGGCTTTGCAGCCCTCACCAAGGTGCATTGGTTTGATGCCAGTTTCAGCAGAACCTGGAAAGGGCAATTTTGAAAGTAGCTCAGATTTGACTGCAACACACTGAAGTTACTTGCACAAAGCGTTATCTGCAGGAGCAGTAGGCATGAATTCATTCCTTAATTTGCCACACTAACTTTCCTCTCTAAGCAAGACCGTGGCTACAGCAGTCACAGGAACCAAGAGAGAGATGCGATAATCCCATCTCAGCCTTTCAGGGCCATTTTACTATGTCCTTCTCAGCCACCACAACAAGCCTTGTCTGGAACTTTTGAAATAGAGTAGCACTTCTGACATTCCTAGTGTCTTCCAGGGTTAATATGCCAAGAGGTGCAAGGAGT
This sequence comes from Scopus umbretta, assembly GCA_013400535.1. Taxonomy (NCBI): domain Eukaryota; kingdom Metazoa; phylum Chordata; class Aves; order Pelecaniformes; family Scopidae; genus Scopus; species Scopus umbretta. The sequence goes on along the minus strand of VZTL01027939.1, from coordinate 119,916 downwards.
GAATATGCTCATTTAGCATGATACTCTGCCTGCCACAGACCAGAGACCTTCCTCCATACTAATGCCTGCTTGAACAAGAGCAGACTCTTAGAAAATTATCTGAACTTGATAGAAAAAGCCTGCATTTACACAGAATCCATTACAGTCCTTGGTCAGTTGTTTTAGTAGTTCATTAGCTGCACAAGCAAAAATATGTACCTTCTTCGTTTGAATTTCTCTCAGCTGAGCTCCTTACCCCTGGACTTACTCTTCTTTTATCCCAGCAAAATAGAAAGAAAATTAGCTTTATTGACTTACAGCAAGTTACTCTTCATTTATTCCAGGTATACACGAAGAGAATCAGCCCCACTGGAGCTACTGCTGATTTACAAGAGGTAAGTAGGTACACAATTACTTCTAGTGATTTACAACCAAGTTACCTGTTATTTATTCTAGGTATTTAAGGGTATATCCACATGGGGGCCCTAAGGAAAATTAAACCAAATTAATTTTAAAGTAGATTAGCTAAACTGTGTTAGACCATGACACAAACCCTCCTCTTCAGAATTAAAGAGGCCTTAATTCATTTTAGTTCATCTTAACTCCTTCCCCAGCGAGAAGAAACTCGGCCCAAGCGGTAGTACTAGGGAATTACAATGACCGAGTAGGAGGAAAATTAGCCCTGCTCATTTGACAAGTGATCATTGCTGCTTTACACCAGGAAGAAGAGAGTAAGTCCCACTGACCTCAGTGGTGCAAAACCTCTGACTTGCACTAGAGAGTCCTTACACTCAGGGCAGGTTAAAAGAGCACAGAAAGTAATCCCAGTCTATTCATTCCTATCAGCTCATTCCCAACACCCCTTGTCAGCCCTTTTGCTCCCCCAGCCTGTTCCAAAGCAGCTATTCTGGAGGGGAGTAGGACGGGATTATTACACTTTATTTAATGTTTCTGTTTGAAGTTCTCCGGTTTAGCTGCTTGATCTCTCCTCACAGAGCTTCAGTTCTTATCGGAGGGAGTGCAAGGCCGAGAAAGCGCCAGGGTCCTGCAGAGCGACCCTGCAATAACCATTTCGGTATAGTCCGCTGCAGAGACAGAGGACGCTGACTAGAGGCTTTGGGAGAGGAGGCTACGAGCCCCCTGTGCCCGCACTGGCTTCTAGCCACAGAACAGTCCACATTGTGGCCCTAGGAAAGGATGCGATGTCTTAGGAAGGTCCCTTGCAGAAGGGACTAGGAGAGCTACAAGGGCTCTCCAGCAACACCTCATTTGAGAATAAGCCTGTCCAACGTACGCAGATTTCCTCATGGAGACCCATTCTCCATATTAAAGGCCAGTCTCCCATCCCCTTGCAGGAAAGGCAGTGCCACCCTAGGGATGAACTGAAGTGAGCGATGACACACCTAGGAAGGAGAGCCTTCACCTCCAGCTGAGAGTCAGAAGCAGCACAGAACTGACTATGAAAACCCTCCATTCTCTTCCATCCTTCACTCTCACCCGTTCCCTTACTCCCTTAATCTTAATCTTTCTTGGTCCACGTCTTCCTCTCCCTTCCTTTTCACTCTCATACAATGCTTTTCTTCTGTTTCAAGCTCTCTCCTTTACCACCTCAGCTCACACATGTTCTTCCTTGTGCACGACAGTAGAGTCCCTTCCTTTCTCCTTCACTTACTCTGCTTTTCTCATCCCATCTTTTCTCTGTGACCTTTTTCTTTTTGCTGGTGCTCTCCCAAGCATGCCCAGGAAGACAGCTAGCAGTGTGAAAATTTGGAGGAGGTACTAACAAACAGTTTTGAAGCAAAAATACCTAGGCCAGTTCCTAGCCGTAGGATCAGCCTGCCTAGATGAAAGATGAGGGAAGACAGAAGTGCACAGAATCACATCCCCAATAAAACCACAGTTACTGCCAAACAGGGAAGTAACCTTTTCCAGAAGAAAAAGAGCAAAGCATTCAGCTTTGCATTTAAAGCATTTATGAACTTCTCTATCAATCTCCAGGCTGGGACATGAATTTTGGAAGGAACTGGCTATTTACAGATGACAATAAGCTTTCTCATGGCCTTTTCTTCCCTGTCTTTAATGAACAGCTACCTCACAGCTGAAGGGGCTAGGTTTCCTAAGCCAATTATGTTTGCAAGCACATGAGCAGTGTGCTGGACAGCTGCACTGGGGCTACTGATTATGACCCTGTGTGTGCTACAAAGACATCAGAGCTCCTAATCAGAGCGGATCGGTTATTGGCTTTATGGCAGCCTCATGACTGGCTCATGGGTTTCACAGACTCACTATAATTGTTCAATCATTTCGAAGTTATGAATTCCAAATGATCAGATATTAATTAAAATTTCCTTTTTGATTTCAGGGTAAGAATCCATCGGGAGCTTGGCAGGTCTGATGAGGGAACTCACATGCCAAAGCAAAAGGCCAGCATCTAGGGCTGCTTAGGACAGCTGTTTGCATCAGACTTGGGTTTGGTACGTACTCATACTGTCTACCTGGGACACTAGTCATTAAAAAAAAAAAAAAAAAAAAGAGGTTTAAAGACTGCAAGATATTTTTGCGTTGTTTGGGGGTTTTTTTTTGTTGGTTTTTGTTTTGGTTTTTTTTGCTTTGCCCGTTAAAATAACCTGCAAGCATACATTACTCAAACAAAGTCAAGTAAAGCAGAGCTCTCAGATGCGTGTGATTCTAAGGACACAGCAGTGTAATCACTGCTATAGATAAAAATAAGGTATTTCCCAAATCTAACAGAATATGCCAAGTTTGATGACACACATTAATTTTTTGCTTCCAGTTCCTGGTGTTACACCATTTTATGAGAAACTCAGCCTTCAAAAGAACAGAACAAAAATTCAGCTCCCCACCCTCGGGCCTTTGAAGAAAGTCTTGTAAGTATGACTTCAGTGTAAAAGTTCAAAATTCAGTAGTTAAAAGAGGAGAGGTCAATGTTGGAGGCAAAGTGACCTGCATTTTAAAGGGTGCTGTCTGGCTGGGACAAACCTTGCATCTAGGGACTAGTCCCGTCACACTGCATGCATGCAAGACCTGAATTTAAATTTGACTCGAGCACTTGGGGTTCAAAGAGCTTGCCCAACTTCATATCAAGTCTAGATTGCAGCTCAGGACATTCTGATACAGGGTAACCACGCAGTACAGGCATACCCTCCATCTGCGCAGCAAGTACACAAGGCATCCAGTTCTTCCAGATGCTTCCAGCAGTGTAAATAATAACGAAACGTCCATTGCTTTTAAACACAAGGTCTGGCTGAAATACAACCTCTGAAGTAAGCACTTGGTGTTTCTGAGGTGCTCACCTTGAGACAACTAGAGGCCAAACGGACTAAAGGAGAGCGTTAGTGTTGCAAAGACCGAGAAAAAAAAATAGTGGGAAAATTTAACAATACACAAGTCTTGGTCTGCCTGGCTGAACAGGGGTGAATTCACCTTCAGTGAATTACAGCACAGCTGAACTATGGGGTTTTTTTTAATATACAACCTAATTGCAATCTAAATGCAGTAGAGCCCAGCAGAAACAGAGCAGCCTGGCAGTATCGCTTTGCATTAGCTGCTGGGTTATGAGCAAGGGAGACATTTATTGCCCCATACATTCCTGGGATAATCACTTAACTGACTCAGCCCATGCACCATACTTCCTAGATAATGGGCTAAAGCATCACTTATTAGTCCAGCTGTACCTTGTGAGCAGCCTTAAAACTGCAAAGGCAAGTAGTACATGGAGTCCTAGGTGCTGCAGCACAGGCCATCCAGAGGAGGAGGAGGAGGAGGAGTAAAAACTCCTGAAATAGAAAGAATGTAAGGTTTGTTTTTTCAAAGACACAAATGAGATTGGCAAGGCCCAATTCCTGCTAGATTTTAATGAGACTTAAATACTTAAGCTGCTCACAAAATCCCTACTGACAATATATACACCATGGGTTTTGTATGTACCCAGTGGCATGGATGTTTGGAAACCAGAAGCAGCAGCAGGCTGCTCTGGCTGAATAAATACTCTTTTCTCTCCCACCCCACCACAGTCTGCATGCATCCAAAGATCCTGTTGACTTGTTGAGTACAACAGAAAGTTCCCAAGTCGCCACTGAAACTCTTGGATTTACCTTCTGCTCTGTTGCCAGTTCACCCAGAGACCTGGGTTAACTATTTTCACCACTCTAACCCAGTTTTCCCATGAGGATAACAGTCTAGGCTCCAGAAGCACGATTCTACAGCACAGTACTCTCTGTTATTGGTGGCTGCCAATCACTGTCGATCTCCAAGTAGCTGACAACCGAAATACTGTTAGTTTCCAAGGCACAAAAACACAGGCCTAATCTGCAGCTGAATTAGTACAGCCTAGATGAAATTCTGTCTTAGCCAGGTCCCAGAGAGCACCGTAGACAGTCATCAGCAAGTAGAAACAAGACAGTCAACGGTGGACACAAGTAAGGCGGCCAAAGAGGCATCAACGTGAGCGTACTGCATCTGGAAACATTCACCACAGATATTATGTTAAGTACTACCTAAGTGCACAGCAAAAACTAGCCCTCACTTAGGGAATCTCAGTCTAGAAATGAAAAGCAAAAGGAGAAAAGACAAAACAATTCACCTAACATCATACAAGAGTTGGACAGAAATACAAGAGACCAGATATCTCTGCTGTTTAGTCCAGGCTCCTTTGATCACAGTAAAAACACCACATTCAAAACATCACACACACCAATATGATGCAGTATTTACATCGTGTAGAAACTGCTGGTATAGAGGATTATATTCTTCCCTTCTTCCTAAAAAGATTTGGCATCCTCCTTCAAGACACTCTCCTCCAATCTCCAGAAAGCTTGTTCCATATTCACTAATTCTGGAAGCCAGTTGTCCCACTGCCCCCATGCTCCAGTCATCACACCCTGGGTGAAGGTCATCTTTGTCTTAGTTTGGTGTCTTTCCCTGGGGTGAAGAGGATACTCTTTTCTCTGGCATTAGGAAGAATCCATTCAGCCATACTCAGGCATAATTAATCCAGGCGAATATCAAGAGAAAAGGCAGACATAATTATACAGCCGTGCTTGAGAGTTAACCCTGTGTTAATTGATTACACAAAGCTTCCTCTTTGAAGAGTATGGCTGCAGAGCTTGCTACCACCTCCACCTTTTATAGAGCTGCTGTTGCAATTCCTTTCACTTTGAGAGGGGATTATGACAAGGCTTGTCATAAGGCTGGGAACAAGTCTTGTTAAGAAACAGGAAAAAAATGGGGGGAGATTATTCTCAAAAGTCTAATGAATATTATCAGGATGATTCCCTAGAGAGGCTCCACAGAAGAGCTGGACATACTTTCACTGTCACCACTATTAGAAAGGCAATAGTGCTTGGAGACCCCAGATGTTGCAGTGCTGGAGGCTATGCAGCCTGGGACCAAAGGGCAGTGCCTGCCCTCAGTTGCCTTTTGTGAGGCACTCGTACAGCACCTGAAGTCATGATCCCAGCTTACCACTGGCTGCAGGTAGCATTTAGCACCAGCACTGAATCAGCTTCATAAGCGATCTGGGCACATAGGTGGAGCTGGCAGAGCGCAGAAGGTCGCAGGTTGCTGGATCAACAGCTCAGAGCACAAGACTGGACTCAAGTTGTATCGGAGATGGAACAAACCACGCTGCCACCTGCTTATCAGAAAGGCTGAGGATTTCCAAATGATTAAAAAATTATTTCTTGTGGAGCAGATACACAATGGGCAGATGTCATTTGGACTCATTCCCCGCATTGTTCTAAGTGACATCCCCACGTGAAGTCCCTGGCACATGATGCAGGGGCTCATATAAGATGGGTCTGGTCCAGCCCATACCTGCAAAAGGTCTGTCCAGGCAGAAAACCATGCACTGAGGGGTCAGTCCCAAGGCTTGGGCAACCCTCACATGTAAGCTATGTAAGCCCTCCAAATGAGGTTTATATCCAGAGTAGTCAGTCTTTATTTTCTTTTGATTTCTAGGAGAGGGAAGGCAGCCATAACAGAGGAAAACAAGCATATTGGTTTTTCTCCCAACTTCACTGCAGCAGCAAGCTCACCATGAGAGGCACTGTTTGCTGCTATTTCACCTGGCAGCTCTCGGTCCTGGCTCTGCCCACCCCCCTAGGGCTATCTCCCAGGCCCATTACTGTCCTGGCAAATCTGATGGCTCTTCAATGAGGAAAGCTCTGTTCTGCCACCAGAATTGTTTATTTTCTCCAGAAGCTGTGTGATAAATCAACCTGACACATCCTAGCCGTCATGAAGCCTCCTCAGCTGTAAGAACTGTTGTGCAAGGTTTTGTCTGCACTGCCTAGTACATTCTCAACATTTAACTTCTATTTGCAATACTGACTCGAGCAAGCTGAGATTGATGAGGGTGACAACGCTAACATCCCCCGCCTTCTCCCCATTCACTTAAAGCTGGGAAATCCATCCTGTCTGTGCTGTTACAGCCCTTCACAGTACTTCCAGGATCACACCAGAAGCATACCCAGTGTGAGATGCACATTTTAACTCTGAAATCCTAATTACAATTCTCAGAGCACAGCCACCCCAGTGCCCCCAGGGAACTCCGGGCGATGTTCCCAGCTGATGCAGGTCACCACAGTACTGCAGGGAAACCGCTCTGACTGGCACCAGCGAGAAACTGGACCACTAAGCCACAGCTACTTCGTTCCTACTTTGGACAAGAGCTACAAGGTGACCGCTCACATCCCACATGAAGATAAAACAGCAGAGAATTTCTAAAGAGGATCACACCAGAACATAAAGGCTGTCCAGGCTTTGCACACTGCAAACACCATGAGTTACAGCTAGAAATACTTACATACTTTGTTTCTTGTTGGATTTTCTTCCTTTAGAACATAGGAGAGCCAGACAGGTTAAACCAGCAACCTGAATTTAAGCCACCCTAAATATGTCCCAAGAACACGAAGAGCCTAATCCATGTTTCAGGGCCCCAGATACTATTCTGATGCAAATACTCATAATAACGAAAGAGTGGTTGTATCATCATCCCTTGCTCAGAGATGCCAAACTCTCAGCAGACTTACTTTAACAGACACTTGTGCAAATTTTAAGATCTGGTATAGGCACAAGATGGAAGGTATAGGTGTTAGTACCTATATGGTTCCACTTGTGATTTTTAAAAAGTACATATTTTCTCAGTAAATCAGCAGCTCTGAGTTTGCCCAATCCCTTAATCCTTGGGTGGAAGATTCCCATTATCTGTCCGGTACAAGGCACATTATTAACGGATTACATTTGCAGCAGGTAAAGGTCAGTTTTAATGCTTTTAATGATTTTAAAATGGATTTTCCTTTCAGATTTACTATTTTCAAGAAGCTTGGCTGTGAAAAACCTACCCAGTAAGTAATACACATTAAAAGGTAGAGATTCAACTTGTTCAGTTCAGTTCTTCAAAACAGAGCTCATCAGAAGGGATGAACTGTAATGTGTGGTTGCCCAGTGGAGATTTAGAAGCCAGTCTGGGCAGAAAATACAGGCCAGATTTTCAAAGAACCTCCAAAATTAAAAATTTACCTTTAAAGAGCAAGTTTATACACATTTTCTGTCCTCTGAGTATGTAACAACTGGCTTTGGATGGACAAATACCATCTTTGGCTGCACAAATATCACAGGGCATAGTTTATTTGGTCTCTTCTGCATAAATTTGGCTGGAAAGTACAAATATCTTCCTGCCCAGCCTTGTGATTCGACTACATGATGTTCGATCATGCTGTAGACAGAAAAATACTTCTTAAACCCCCCTACAAGTAGATACACTCAAAGTCTGACCCAGACACAAAGTTTACTGATAGGGTCTGTTTTGAAGCGTGGTTTCATTCTGCCAACACAAGAATTTACACCAACCACAGCAATCTGGGAATTCTTACCCAGTTTCTTCCTATTTTCACCTTCTACATTCTTGATATTTCAGGACTGCTGCGTGGCACAGCCTTCTCCCAGCAACCCAGAATGGCAGCAGGACAGGAAAAATGACAGGAACCCATTATGGTTGAAAAGATCTGCTACTGTCATTGCTGTTTCTGAACTTGTCACCTTGAGAGGTGACACCCTGTGGGTCCAGTGCAATCAGCAAAAGAAGCCTGGAAGACAAGAGCTCCATGAGGCAGTGCCAGACTGCCTCACGATAGGTCTGGTCAGACAATTCCTGGGGACCAAACAGGGCTGGCCAGCTACAGGTCCCTTTACCCTTCAGGACACACATCACAGCAGCACACTGGGGAACATCAGATGCTCCAGCTCTGATCTGAAGTCCCCAGGAGTCACCAGGTAGCTCTTGTGCTGACCTTGGAGGAATCTAGCCCTTCCTTCCCGGGATCTGCTCCCAGCTGGTGACTGCTCTGGCTTTGAAGATTCCCTCAAGAGCAGAAATGACAAACAGCAGCTCTTCATCAACAGTCACCGAGATGAAATGACTCATTATCGAGTATGATTCTTTTCAGGTTCTCACATGAGCCGTTAAATTGGAAGCACTGAAGCACTTTGCTTTGTATGGTATTTGATTTCTGTTTTCTTTCTTTAGTATTATTAAACTTTAAGCTACAAGGTAGTTCTAAATAAAGGGAGAAGAGAGACAATCGCAGCTATATTATCAGGCTCCACACAGCTCCCCAAAATTACATTTGTTCTTTCAAGTGTCCCCAGTCTTTTTTCTTGTATTGTGTAGCATCCCTGCCTCTCCAACATGATAACAGGAACTGCATCGTCAATGAAGAACCCTTCTGCTCCTTATTAATGCTGAGAAGTCGGAGAGGCATTACACGTGCAGCCAGAGTGACCCAGCTCTCGGTGAAAGGAACAACCATGTACTTGTTTAGACTTATATCATTGCACCTCACTTTGTCTCCTGTCACACCCACAAAGCAAAAATATCTCAGCAGGGACTTTATGCCTTCTAAGATACAGCATTTCCCTCTTCTAAAGAGGGTAAGCTTGACAGATCAGAACATCAGAGCCAATCATGGCGTGCACACCTCCAAATCTTGCAAGAAAATCACATTCTGTCCTGAGACCTCAGCTAAGGTCAGAGCAAGCTCAGCTTCCCAGGCTATAAAAATATTGCTTATTCATATGGTTGCATGCACAGACCTTTATGCAAATACAAATACTCGTCATTTGAGGAAGTCACATTAACGCAACATACTGCCTGGGAAAAAAACCTCAGGGAAGTAACAGGTATCTCCATTAAACAGAAAATAAAAAAGTCAGTTCCTCAGTGGGACAGTGCTCTCGCTCTCCCCATAGATTTACCTTCTGCTTCTGTTGCAGTAGCCACTGCACCATACTGTCTTCCCACTCGGTGAAGAAAACAGCAGGTTGCAGCAGTCCCTAGCTATTCAGCAAGGTCTTGTCTGTCCTAGAGAATCAACTTGTCTTATCTGACCAAAGGCAAAAATCTTTGGCCAGGAGCCAGTCTCCAATGCAAAGCCAGAATAATCCATTGGAAGGAGTGGAAATACGCCGGAGGAGCTGACATCAGCATCTGGCCCAGGCCACTCAGCGGTTATTCAGCACACGGTGATTTTATGAATGTGGCATTTTATCTCAGCAATCACATTAGCCTTGCGCTCAGACATTTCAGTTGCAAGCCTCAGTCTCCAGAAGTACAGCATCCTGGGATACGTTACAGGGTTGATAGGAGAGCAGTTGGAAGATTTTCACTCCAAAACAAGCACAAGCTGTTTAGGGCTCCTCAGCAGATGATGCTCAAAATTGGCTGCGTTGCCTAGCCTCTTCCTTTGCAAATCACCTATTGCAAGGATGCACGTGTGCAAACGTGCACATACACATCACATACAAACATTTGCCCACAGAGCACAGAGTGGATGTTCTCAGAGCTTGTCAAGATCTGAGGATTTGTGTAACCACGTAGGTGTAGTGGTGTAAGCAGCTAGCACATGACAGCTGTCACTGTGATCAACACCAAGAACAGGAGACAGACCTTCACAGCCAGAGGCACGAGTCGGTACTGATCGTACGCAGCCACATGCATAAAATCAGATTCAGAGGAGATCAGGCCAGAAAGCTGCTGAGGCAAGCTACACTGGTGTTAAAACATGCGCTGCATTGGCATGGGATTCTCCACAGCTTCTACACCGGAGGTTTGCACCAGCACAGTGAGGGAAGGAGGTAAAATTCAGGGTCTGGGCCAAAATGAAACAACCCCTGACAGCAGAGCTGTTGCATGGGCTACCCTGTGAGCCCACTACAAAATGAGCTCCCGGTTTTTTGACCTTGCACCCAGCTCTCTGCAAAATTCTGATGCTGATCTCAACAACATGATGTTTTCATCAAGAGAGCAATGCAGTTCCATTGATTTCTATCCAGTCTCTCCTGGCTTGAACAGGTACTCTCAGCATGGTGTATGTTTTCTATGTTTCCATTAATGAGTTGGACAAAAGGCTGAAGGCTGGCCCTGCTATGATCAGTCCAAGGAAGAGTTGGTAACAAAGGCCCAAGATCCTCATCTGGCATGAACTAATGTGCCTTAAACTAGTGACTGACTTTAATCCTAATTCTTGGGAACCTGGCCGAGCACAGTACTAGAGATCCAAGTTTAAGACTGCGTTTTGCCCAAGTTCACACCCAGACATACTCAGATCACAGGAGAAACATGCCATTGCCAAGTTGTAAGATTTTCTTATCCCCCAGAAAAGAAGCTTCCTGATTTAGTGGTCTTTAAGGGAAAGAGAAGGTAACCTTGGAGTGGCAGGGGATGAATTGGAATACCAGCATCCACAGCCTGAACACAGGATCATTAGTCATTGTTTTTCCCTCTGATTTTCCCCAAGCTATTTTGTTTGTATATATCAAAACATGACTGATGACACTCTGGAAAAGCAAAGATTCTGTTCAACTTTCCCAACATAAATTATAATTAATAGCCAGAGTTTTACTTTAAGGCAGTTGTTTCTAATATCATTTGAATAGTTTCAAATAATTTTTCAAATATTATTTGAAAGGCCTTCAATAAAGGAGTGCCTGACCCTGCAGGGATATTGTCTGCCCTTGGCTCTTGTGGATGGCAGGCAGGAATCCAAGGTACTCGGCACCTTGCAGAATAAGCCCAGAAAACATCATTTGACTTGGTCAGGCAGTGTGGTAACTTCCCTTCTGCTGCTTGACTGATTTGCTTTGTCCCAGGCATGCAACACCATACGCTGCTACACTCCACAAGTGCCTTCTCAGGGTTTCACCAGTGCATTTCATACCACGGGGTACTTCCTAATGCACCTGCATCGCCGCTGATCCCTCTCTTAACTTCAAGAAAGCAATGCAGACAAAGCAGCCCAGGATCCGGCCCATAACGTCTGAGTGTGGGCTTAACACAATCACTGCATTACCAATAAGTTTAGTCATTAATTCAAAATACTTCATAAAAGCTTTGATAAGTGCTTTGGGATAGGGGAACTTCAAAACATGGAGAAGTCACATTGCACTATTCACTTACCATTTCCTATTATTCATAACAAAATCATCTGGTATCAGATGTAGCTGAGCTGTATGCTTTTTAAATGGAAAGTGTTTTAAAGCAAGTAAACCCTTCCATTTGTCATTTTTCAAACAGGACATGAAAATACCATAATGCATCAAGCCTGCACAGCTGTTCTATGGACTATTACGCACTTTATCCCTGAGATGGGACATAGTTTAAACAAAAAGAATTTTTAAAAATAAAATCATTTTACATCTAGATAGCACCTTCTTACTCTCCCTGTGCTTCACAAACTCAAATAACTTCCTATAATACTCCTTTTGATTGCAAAGTAAATTAAGAACAGTCTCTAATGACCACCAGACACTGAAGCGCTGGGACTGTCTGACAAATACAGCACAGCCCGTCAGGAAAAGAATCTTTAAAGTTCTCAATTCCCACACAGTGACAACCACTTGCCACAGGGCAGTCACACAGAGACTTGGACATCTGAAAACCTGGACAAGGCTCTCTAGTAAAGCTGGTCCCAGCATGGGCTGAACAGAAATTCTATGTCCATGGTGTCTGTAACTAGAAATTCAGCCACAGGATGCAGAAGGAAGAAGAAAGGCCACTAACAATGCTGCTCAGAACCATTATCTGTCACTAATGAACGTGCCAGGGTGGTAGGTTTCTCAGATAGGTCCTAAAGGACATTTGTGAGTAATGCATGGTGGCTTCTGTCTGTCCTAGCCAGATAGCTCAGGGCATTATGCATAGCGATTATTAAGCAGTTTACTGTAACAATTTAAGTTAGAATCGTAAATAAATATTAGCAATGTTACAGGCCAGATCAGAGTGTCACAGTTATTTACCCCTAACTGCAGATTTTGGCCTTGTAAGTTTATTTACGATGTCAACTGTGTCCTGAAAAAAAACCAAAAGCCACTCATTTCTGTAGGCACCTTCTCTATCCCGAATCCATTACTCAAGTCAGACAGCAGAAGTCAGAAATCATCACACTTCCTGGCAACTGAAAAGTTACATAACAAATTTGTTTATCCCCAGCTCCTATACTGGGCAAACAGTCATTGCTTTGTAGATGCCAGGCAATAAGGTTACAGGATAAAGAGAGAGGCACCCTTGTGCAGTGGGTGACAGGCACTAGCACAACACTGAGAATAGGACTGAATCATGTTGCCTCGGATAATGAGACTTTCTCCTGCTTTTGGATATGTCACTGTACATACTTCATTTCTTTGAAGCTGTAAGATGGAACTTCTCTGGGTGGACAAGGGTCTGACTCCTTTGGCAAGGCTGCTGAGAACAACACACAGGACACTGCAGTCAGACCCACAAGTCAGCTTTCTTATATTTAATTTTCAGAATCTGAGGATTTTCAGCATCTGAGGATTTTCAGCTGGCTGGGCACAGCTGTGGACTCACTGCCTGTTTTCACCTGACCTGATTGCTCTTTTTTCCCCAGATTGCTGTTGCTGCAGAGCGTAAGAGGAAGAAATCAAGCCCTTTGGGTTCTGGTTTCTCAGCAGCCCCCTCCTGACACTGGCATTGAAACAACAGGCATCTCCAGCTGGGCTTACTAAATATCAGAATCTTCTCTGTAAAAAAGGCGATCTCCTACCTCCAGCTGTGGCTTCCTGAAACATTTTGATAGCCCTTTTCACCAAGAATCACAGCTACCCCTCGAGTTAGAACCTCAGATCTGGCTATAGAAGACTTCCTAGCAAGACAAAGGACATTAAAGACAGGTAAACATCCTCATGCTTCTCTGAAGAGCAGAGCCTGAGAGAGGCAGGAGTCAGACAGGCGATCACTGCTGTGCAGCAAAGACTTTGTGACACAGAGAGATGAAGGGGGAAACAGGAGTCCTCTCAACAATATTGCTCTTGGAGACAAAGTACTCCCGGCAGTCCTTCCCTCATCCCATCCATGCCATATGAAGAGAAATAAAGCAGGATTCATCTCCATTCATCCAAGGAAGGCAGACACAGGCACAGTGCAAAGAGAGGTTTCTCAAAATGATCCCTTCTGTTTGGAGAGCAGCCTTGAAGAGATTTTTCTAACCCAGGGATAGGGAACAAATCTGTATTCGTATGTTGCAGAGCCAAAGAACCAACCCGAGACACTATCTATAACAAGCGCTGCCAAACAACATTCAAAGCCTATCAATTCCTGCAGCCAAGATGTGCTGGCTGGGTCCACCATGACATAACCAGGCCCATCTGAATTGGCTGGAATAACCCTCTTGATAGACAAGAGCAGGAGAAGGAAAAGGAGAAACTGCCCCGTAGTTTGGCCCGAAACAGCAATGGATCTACAGCCTTATTATGCAAAATGCAAGCAGAGAAAAATTAAGTCAAAAGGAGAAGAAAATTGTTTTTGTTTGTGCCAGCATCATTCAATGAAAGCAGCTTTTTCCTTCCCTGCAGCAGTCATTTTGTTGTTGAGCTGTGTTTTGTCTCTTCCCCTGATACCCAGCCCTCACCCCCCTGCATTTTGCTTTGGATAAACACTTAGAAAAGAAAGTTCAGCCAGCAACCTTCAGCACAGTCCATCACCTCGCAGTGTCCCATTCACATATCTTATTGCTCGCTGGGGCAGTTCAGGGACCACCTAACGAGCACGAAGCCTTGCGCTGCGGTGCACTGGACAAAAGTCTTCTTCCCCAGGCTTTTTTCCCCCTCCTGGTTTCCAGGGGAAGACACTCTGTGGGACTGGAGAGTTTGTTGTGCTGTTGATGTTTAAAGGACAATGAACACAAGAAACTGAAGGGGAATACCCTGTGCTGCCGAGTTGTACTTAACCGCTCAACTAACAGTCTTTTCAGAGCTGGATCTGATCTACTCAGGATATTCTTTCAGGGTTTCAGAAAGGAGGAAGAAACCCGCTGTTTTCCTCAGCAGCACCTTTCCCTAATTGCTTAAACACTCACCTCAATCACTTACTCTTCTTTTGCAGTGTTGTGGTTTAACCCTGATTGGCAACCAAGCACCACACAGCCCCTTGCTCACCCTCCCCCTGCCCCAGTGGAATGGGGGAGAGAACCAGGGAGGGAAAAAAAAAAAACAACAAAACCCCAAAACCCATGGGTTGAGATAAAGACAGTTTAATAGGACAGCAGAGAAAGAGAAAATAACAATAATAACAACAGAATATACAAAACAAGTGACACAAGTGATACACAACACAATGCTCACCATCTGATGCCCAGCCTGTCCCCAAGCAGCAACCACTCCCTCCCCGGCCAACTCCCCCAGTTTATATACTGAGCTTGATTGCCATCAGGTGGTATGGAATAGCCCTGATGGCTAATTGGGATCAGCTGTCCCACCTGCATTCCCTCCCAGCTCCTGGTGCACCTGGCAGAGCATGGGAAGCTGAAAAGTGTAAACAACTGAAACCAGGACATGCAGCTCCAAAACATCCACATAATCTGGATGCTTAGCAAGAGATTTCATCACCACCATGCCACATTCCAGCTACCGGAACAGAACATCAGGCTGCATGAGAAATCCTTCAGCGTATTTTAGATTAGTGAAGACCAGAATTAACTGAATTGTAGAGATCTATATTTAGATTAGATATAGATATGTATGGAATAGGTCCATGACCAATGCGGGTCTACTGAACATATCCCACCTGTGATACTAGCTTTGTACTCCCAGTAGAAGACTTTTTAGATCCTATGCTACATTTTGGCTAGTATTTTCCTACTTAGCATTTCCCTGCCTGCCAGGCAAAGCTGTTGAGGACTGGGCATTTAAAAGACTGTCAACAAGGACTACCATCAATATTAAGTAGGTAAGAATTGAAGTATCTTTTCCCTATACCTCAGATTTTGTTGACATCTTTTTTGCAAGAGTCTTCTGCAAGTTTCTTTTGCCATTTATCACGAACTTCACAGACCTTTCAGCCCTGCTTCTGCTACATTGTACTTTGCAATAAACAATACTGAGCAATAACGGAACACCTCAAACTCACGTGTTTCGTGACCAACCATCACATGGCACATGCATATTCAGGGCAGTATGAGATTCTTATAGAATGCCATCACCTTCTGACAGGTATTTTAAATTGATTTTATGCTTAGGCAAATGTAAGTTAGGCAGAAATCAGTTCGCCGTCTTACGCTGGTGCAACTGCAAGAGATGCTTCACACAAACACAAGAGACTTACTATGAATTTTTCTTTGCTATAAAATGATATTAGCTATTGATAAATGATATAGCTATTACTCTGTGTAATTTTTATTTTTCTCACTTGGCAATAGATGGACAGACTGCAGAGAGTTACTCTATTGTTACTTTGCTTGACACAAACTGACTTATACTAGAGCTATTTTTAGAAGATGTTCTAATGAGTACTGGTTTTTGCAGCATCAGCTCACTTGCTGTTTTACTAATTATATCAGTTTAGTCCTCTGGTTCAGAAAAAACCATCCAGTCTATGCAATTTTTTTTTTTTACACTTTTCCTCATGGCCCAACACTAGTAGTCCCCACAGTTTTAGGAATTTATCAACAACCCAGTACTGTCTTTTTGCTCCTCTGCTGCTTGCTAGTCTCTCCCTTTTGGCCACTTTCATGCCATTTCTCTGCCAGCTATGATCCTCTCCCCAGCTGAAAAACAGGAGAATGAACTTGCTGTCCATAAGACTGTTGTGATTCCCCATTAGGTATCTTTGAACGTGACTTCCATCTTCACACACTTAACACCCACCATAAGCAAAGCTTAATGACTTGCTGCAGTTGCATTAATATACTTCCTGGGT
Source organism: Scopus umbretta (assembly GCA_013400535.1). Lineage (NCBI taxonomy): Eukaryota > Metazoa > Chordata > Aves > Pelecaniformes > Scopidae > Scopus > Scopus umbretta. The sequence goes on along the minus strand of VZTL01027939.1, from coordinate 103,706 downwards.
TGGTATACGTCAAGTTTTCAGAATAATGCATGGGATTGGCATAGCAGGTATAATCCTAGCACAGCATGTGATTAACAACTGTTATCACTGCTATGAAAACAGGAACTTTGGTGAGTAATTATTGAGCTAATAGAGACACTGGGTGTCTCAGCAGGAGAAGATGAAGTGCTACACTGGCACTTTGAAAGTAGAAGCGTATCAGAGCGCAGCACGTGGCCAGAGCCCTGCACCCAGCGCGGAGCCGGCGGAGGCTGGCCTGGCACACAGGTCTGCCCAGACCCCCAGCACCGGCCCACTTCTTTGCAACAGCGGACCCTCTGACTAACGCCCGTTCACACAGCGAAGATGCAGCTAACTAGTGATGCTCAGCATGGCACCCACTGATGGCTCAGTAACATCAGTGGAGTCTAGTTCTCAGCCTAGAGCTCATCTGCAGTCTTAATTGTGCTTAGCGCGTCCTGGCTGATCCTCCACAGCCCCAGCCTTTGCTTTCTCCATCCCCCAGAGAGCCATTCTAGCCTTTCACATCCTGCTTGGAGCCGTTACTCCAAACCCTTCTGTTCCAGCCAATTTCAGTGAAGATTTAGTGATTTATATCAGTTAAAGTCTAGCCCCAAGACTCGGAGCACTGCTAATCACAAATCTCTTCCTGGAATTAGCTATGTCTACACAAACGTGCAGACACGTTTACTGATGAGCCCCTGAGCCATGTTCCCTGCGTGTTTCAGGTAAGGCTGCAGTTTAGGAAGGGGCATCCCTGGGCACTAGGGGCTGCATCGTGAAACCTTCCATACCCCTTTGGTAATGCTATGATTGTATGACTTAATTGCCTAAAAATGGCACTAGGTTGAAGGACACTGGAAAGCTAGAATAAGATATGTACAAACACACACAGAGGAAAAGAGAGCCTCTGGGTTGCGGGGGAATCAATAATCGCCAGGTCAGTATGACCCTTTCTTTAAGAATGAATGTTCAGTGACCTTAATGTCACTTAAAAAAAAAAAGTATGTGTACTGTCTCCATCACCGATTCAATGTTCAAAAAGCTTGAAATCTTGTTTCCTTTTGTGTTTAAGTCCTAAGAGAGGAAGGACAGCTTGAGCTACTCCTTACCCTGACCATGGTACATAATTTATCAAAAATAATGGCTCCTTTTTCCTTACAACCGCTTTGAAGGTTCTCTGTATCATGTCACAATGAACACAAGAGACCATTTTTAAAAACAACATTGATGAGATTCATTCCAAGATGCAAAAAACATAAAGCCTGTATCAAACTGAAATGATCTCATCACATAACATTTTGTTGGCAGTCAGTGGTGGTGGGGATACAGTTCTGGCTGGTTTTGGTTTCCCTTTGGGGGGGTGGGGTTTGAGGGCCAGGGGTTATTTTGCATGTGATTTGGATTAGTTACTGCCTTGGCCAGGTTCATTTATTTTCTTGGTTTTTGTTGTATGTCAGCCTCTAAGAGCCACTTTGATTACTGTTTGTTTTGGAGAAGAGGGGTAAAGCTGGATGATTGCATTTGCATTTCTTGCACTGCAAGGAAGTGTCTCACAGCAAAGAGAAAAACCTCGATCTGCATCTCCTGGATTCATACCAGCATAACAAAGATCACATCCTACCCAGATTTTTCAAAGGTAATAAAGATGCCTGCCAAACATCTTGAGATCAGACAGTGCTATTCCCTGCAAGACCAACAGCTAAAAATATTCTAGCAGCAAAATTCTGGTTTTCACTGTAAAGCTGAAGGAAAAATTTTCAATCTCCTCTTGTGCTTTTTTGAAAATAAAAGTGTCAAGAAAGATCTCCCAGAATCTAGGCACTTGCTCCATTTTAAATTTTGACATAAAACTTTCCTGGCACCTACCTCTGCCTCCTGTGACAAGCTGGTGTAGGATGCAACGTGGTGTGACTTTGAGGAAATGAACAGTTGTCTATCTTCTCCATGAGATTATTTTAAGCATATTCATTATAAATGAAACATCAAATCCTCTTTCATTAAAGAAATCAGACATTAAATAGATCAAGAAAAAGAAAGCTAAGGAAAGTGATATCCTGTAAATATCTTAAACCAACTCTCTAAAGCAGATTAAGGTTACATACTGTTTTTTAAAGGTGCAGATCAGGCCAGTAGAACTAATTTACTAAGCTATCAACAGTACGCACGGAAACATCAGCATTGCTGCAAGCCGTTTTCTGCCCTCCCAGGTGAAAGCTCCAAGGGTCCTTGGTGTTGTAACATCAGCTCATTTAAGGATGTGGATACAGCTGATGGGGAAACCAGAGACAAGCATTGGCCAGTAGGTTACAAGAGCCTACAGTGAAAATTCAAGTACCACAAATTACAAGACCATCCTCCATCACAGGAAGCCCTATAAAGGGCACAATTCCCAAGGAAATTGCTCATTGAAAACTAATAAAACCTTGAGTTTTTTGGTCTGTCATGTTCACACCTCAAAATAGGCTTATCACTAAGTGAAATTTTTTGCTCATTTCAAGTTTTCTAATTCTTCCCCCTCAGAAAAACACAGTTATTTCCCATTAGGAGTTTTCAAAAGAAATGAAAAGAACGCTTAAGTTAGTTCAAAATTACAAGTATCTTAGACATTGTCCCCCAGAATTTTGCTAGGGGACAGGGCATGCCAATGGCTGGACAAACAGCTCAGGTCAGGGCACAGACTTCTGAACTCCACCACACTAAGTGGCTCTGGGCAAGTGTCAGTTAATTGATTTGTTTCATGTTCTGCATCCTTGGAAGGGATTAGTACAGCCTCTCTTTTTTAGAGCATTTGAAATCTTTAGATGAGAAGAATCATGTAACCATATTGCATTATGATGGGTCAATTTTTCATCCCTCAGACTGCTATTAACAGCAAAAGCAGAGAGCACGGCACAATGTTTTGGTTTTCCCTTTTGATCCACTTCTGGAGAATTGTTCCCAAAGCTGCTATTGCTTAAGGTGTCTCTTTTCACCATTTCAGCCTTTTTAATGCTTGACCTGACCACCCTTCTTAGTTTCTACTACTGCAATTATACTAATAAAGAACAAAAAGGCTTATGCAATCATGGTATCTTTTACCTTTTCCCGAGCTTGTAGGACAATTAAATGACAGCAAAAGCAAACAAGGAGAAGCTGCTCTCCTTGCTTGTGTGATTTTTCTGCATCTTGGTTCCCATTAGATCAGCATGCCCAGGCTTTCCCCTTCTTGGACACAAGCCTTCTTCATCCCTTGCACTCACAAAATGCACAACACATTCAAACTCAGCCCAGCCTGTAGATGCCAGCTGTATATTAACCACACTCAGTTTATGGTATCTCTAACACCACTGTAGATTTGCTTTCCCTTAACCGGCCACTTTATCACCCGGCATGAACAGCACTATTCAAAATGCACCGATTGCATTACTGGACTTGTAATACACAACTGGACAATTTAAACCTGTTCTCTTTGACATGTAATGCTGTGATACCTCCTGAACTTTGTAGGATGCACAGATAATATGTCATGCTGCTCTTCGATTGTATGATAATGATACAAAGCATCCTATTTCTACATTTATTTCGAACAGCTGCTGAATTGTACAGGTGACAATATTTATGAAAGCAACGCAAGGAGATGAAATAATTGTATCATCTGTCTTTTGAAGAGTAGATTTTTTTGGTGGTGGTCCCTCCCCCCCAAATATCTAGACAGTTCCTGCAGACTGCAACATATTCTGTCAAGTTTTGGACAAACCTCTTGATTACACCCTCCCCCCTGCCAAAAGCAATTCTCCATCCTTTCTATTTTTTCCTCTCTCTTCTTTTGCAGCATTTGCTAAAGGAAAGGCACATAATCAGTAATAGGGATTGCACATGATGGAATCTGATTGATAGGCTGTAATAAATATTATAATTCAAACGGTGGCTCCAATAAGGCAATCTGATATATCAGAAGTGCAAGAAAGAAGAGGAAATATCTGCAGAAAATGACTGTAGCTTTTGGCTATATTGCTGTTTTCTTCCACGAACCTAGCATAGAAATTGCGGCAGTGAACTGAGGTACAAAGCTATTGACATTCAAAAGATATACACCTCCATCATGTATTTTGAGGAAGCTAAAGTGGTATTTTTTAATAGGTCCCTCACCATTAAAGGGCATCACGAATGGAGGCTGGAGTGCTTTTAAAGATTGGTAAGGGACTGCAACGCTCTCCAGCATTAGGATGGCAAATATTGGCTCAGGCTGTTGGGGTTCTCCAGGTGACAGGGGATGGGGCTGTGCGGGGATCACCCACTTGGAAGAAGAGCCCCAGAGGGGGAGTTCCCTGACCAGCAGACTGTCAAAGGGTCTTCTTCCAGCAGGGTGACAGGAATAAACTGCTTTCACGGAAACCTTTTCATGTTTCTCAGAAATATTCAAAATATAACTTTCAAGTAGCAAAGTAATTTCTTAATGGCAATTAGCACAGCAAGACCCTTTCTATCCTGTAGATAGTATAGTGATAACAGAACCTCCATTTTGGACTGCAGGGAAAGCAAGGTCAGCTCATCTCTTCGCTAAGTCATACCTTATCTTCCGGCAATTCCTCTTCAGGTGAAATAAATACAAAGCTCTCTTGCTACCATGTGATGCTGGAAGTTATAAAAATAAACCTTCCCCTGCCTACACCCTGCCTTCCAGGGTTACTGAAGGCAGCAGCGGCAGCATATAACACTCAATTTTTGAAAAGCAATGTTAACTTAGAATATATTAGCAAGTATTAAAACAAAAAAAATACATTTACTTTAAGGAAGAAAAGAACACACTATTTCCCTTGCCATGAAAAATGGTAGAGATGCTTTCTCCTTCCTACATCCCTACCACTTCTCCTTGGTTTGTTGTCCCTTCTCTTCAGTCACTCAAGACATTTGCATGCTTCATTCTTCCCTCAGGCATAAATGCTTTTTTACTTTAGATGTCGTAAGTACGTATGCGAACACTTTTGCCTCCACCATTATAGAGCAAGGCTCTGCTCCAAAGGCTAAGTCTAAACACAGACCCAACAGAGCAGATCTATTCTTGCCTGTCTGAGGCTGATAGCAGTGTTAGAGATTAACCTCCAAGTCTTGTTCAAGCCCATGCTCACACAAATTTCATTAGCCAAATCCTCTGTCTCATCTCTCTTTGCCTAAGGTTCCCCATCTGAGCCCTTCCTGAGGCTCAGGACCTGACACAGTTTTGAGCAGGAGATGAAGCTGGAGGTACCGTAGAACTGCATGATATGGCAGACCTGGGAAGAAAGCATCTTTTGCCCAGGCTTGACTGCACTGCAGGTCAAAGGTGTGTACAGCTGGTGTATTTAAAGACTCTTAACCAAAGTTTCTCACTCTCACTGCTGCCTCACACTGCAGCTGTAGCCCAATTTTTATTTTTTTTAATTTTTTTTTATTTTGAGAACAAGATAGTGACATTATACTAAATTACACTGCCTATCAAACTGCCTTGGTAAATATTCCTCACCACCCAGAGGTGTTGAGAGGATCATCCAAGGTTTCCAGAGAAGCCCAAAACCCACAGCTGTAGATTGCAGGGTTTTGCAATGGATTCCTTTAGCATGAAATTTTGCACAGAACAGTTCGTCTGCAAATCCTCCTCCATGCATTGGCATGTATTTTATTTACTACACAGACACATTTTGATCTGCTTGCTTATTGTAACTTTTAAAACAATCAGCCCCAGCTAGACGTCATAGTGTTGTCTGCCAGGACAGTAATACACTGGCCTCCCATGTTCCCTAAGTGGAGAGGCATAGCTATCCTATTAACCTCATTATTTTGCTCAGGAGGGATTTCATCCGCAACCTTTTTCTTAAGAGACTATGGTATAGCACATTGTGTTCCTTATTCCCAATTCAGTTGCTGAAAACTAGCTTTCTAGTAATAAACAACTCTCTTTTAATTTCTCCTCCATTTTAACTACCTGCTTTGATTTATGATTCCTCTAGCGATTTAGTTTACCATCCTGTCTGCACTACCATGTACTGGGCTGCAGGAATTTTTCCATTATACTTCAGATGTCAAAAGGCAGAATCAACCTAACGGGGAGCCCCATAAATACATGCCCTGTGCTTGAAAATCAGTTCAATGTGCATGGAAAGACAATGGGACTGGAAGGGTGGGATGAAAAAGCTGAAGGTTAGAAGAGCGTTGCAGGTCATAGCTGCAGAATGGCTACAGTACCGCTGCCCAGCAGAGCTGGGGTCACGCTGACGGCAGCGATGCACACTGGTTGACTGCACCACTGGAAACCCCTCGCACCAAACCTGCTTGTAGTAGAGAGAATGTGAAAAAAACAAAACAAAGCGACTTCTTTGTCAAGCCTACCCCATTACTGAAATTGGTGCTTTTCTTTCCTTGTGTTTTCCTAAGCCATTCATCACAGAGCCTTTATACTGCAGCCGGTATGTTGCAAACTGTCCTCAGCTGCCAATCAAACTTAAAGAAACTTCATTATAAATGAAACAGAGCTCACAAAACAAGACAGCACACAAATACAAAAAAGCAAGGTGGGAGGAAAGCAGATCCTAAACATCACCAATTCTTCCCATCTAATATCTTCCTGTATTTATTTCCTTTGGAAGACATTTTCTGCCAAAAAGTAATAATGAAAACAAATATATATCCCAAACAGCCCAGATGCATCAGTTCTATTTCTCTGGGAGATTTCTTGGGTCAATCTCAAAAATAAATAACTGCATATACATTTTTCTACTATAATGACTCTGCAGAACAGAACTTCCCTTTTAGTTCATTGGATTTTCTTACCCTTTGATATTCTGCAGTCTGATCAAAGACAAAGCTGTGTAATGTCTGCTCCTTCAATACTCTTAGTTACCTCTTCTCCTTGCAGTGCCAGAATAATTTCAGCAACAAAACAATGCTGATCTGGATACATTGCAGGACCTGTAAGCTTCATTAGGAGCTGCCATTTGGGAACAGAACAGTATTATCCTCATTTTACAGATGGAAAATGGAAGCAAAGGGATACTTGCCACAGCCATATTGTAAGTTCATAAGTATATTAAAATTTAACCTGCTTCTCAGGTAGACCACAACATGTCAGCTAGGTACATTTTATGCTGGACATGAGGAAGAAGATGGGGCAGACCTCTCCAAAGACTCCCATTCAAGCTACGAGTCCGTCTTTACAAGAGAGATTCCCATGGATGCTTTTACGTACCTCAGAGTAGGTCAGCAAGTATGGGAAGGCGATAAATACCAAGAGACAGTCCAAGATGGAACCATCCAGTTTGAACATTTGAGGCAGGGGGACAGTGAGCTACCACTTTTAGACTCAGACTGCCCCTCTACAGTGCAGACTCCCACAGCCTGGGCCACAGCATGTGACAGCGACAACAGGCACACGGGGCCAGCAACTCCCATCTGGAATGCTCCCTGCCCCAGCGTCGCAAGAATACAGGCACAGCCCTATATATAGCATTTCTTTCTGTGTAAGAGAGCATCACCCACCTCTGGGTTTCCAAGCGTTGTGTTGGCTGCATGTCTAGCGTGTGTTTACAAGGGTTGGGGAGAGAGCAGATTTCTTCTGCGCTAAACCTGCACATCTCTAGAAAAGGAAAGGCAAAAGACTGTTGTCCAGATGCAACATCTTAATGAGAAAATAGCTACAGTTGTGTGGAATAGGATGGCAGTTTGAAAGACATCTGTTTTTTGAATATAAAAAGGATCTTTATTTCTGCTTTAAAGTGCCCATAAAACCTTAAGGATCCGTGAGAGGCTAGAATAAATGCAATAGACCTTTCTACAGCATGTGCAGAAGGATTTTTTTAAAGTATGTTTCTAATTATTAAAATAATGAAAGTAGCATATTTATCAGTGCAAGCAGCATCCTCTCACCACAAGGATGTTTTGGGGGATGAAAAGGGCCGTTTTAGGTTCAACCTGATTTTCCTCTTTGATGGAGGCAAGTCCTTGCAGTGAAGGGAAAGAAATTCCACCAGTGAATCAGCTCATTATCTTTTGCAATTTAAAAAGGTTTCCTAAAGGGTGAGTCAGGGCAGTAAAGGACCCAATGCTAGCAACAACAAAAACCCAGGACTTTTCCAGAAAGCAACAGCAGCCTTAAGAAACAAACATGGATAGAAGTTACTGTCATCACCTTGTGTCCCTGAAAATGGTCTGTGTGAAGATAAAGCATCACAGAGGACAGCTAGTGCTAACTAAATTACTCAGCTGCACATCCGGGGCTGGCAGGAGACTTCCACTCAAAGCAAGCTGTTCCCATAGGCAGAGTTAAAAGCAACCCGGTTTCTTGCAGGTCTGTCTCTTGATTCCCCTAATCCTCCCACTGCAGCGATCACAACTTATTCTCAATGACACACAATCAAGCAAGAGCCAGTGCCCTGGTTAGGCTGGAGCTATATGAAGACTGACTGGCCAGTTGTTTGCCGTGAAATGGGAAGTTTAACAATTTGGCTCTCTTTCTTCTCAGTGTAGAAAGTAATTTCATTATGTCTCCAGCATTCAGTTACCAATTTTCATGAAACTTGGGGGGGTAGGAATCAGTAGGTACTAGGAAGGTACAATGCACAGCCCTGCAAACCTTATTCCTTTAGAAAATCTCCCTGAACTTAGCTTTGCAGATCTGGACACCACTGGTCTACCAGCCCACAATATCTCACCTAACTTGGCAACAGAGAACATGTAGTGAAGACAAAAAAACCCAACGTATAATAAGTTAAGAATCACTAGAAAATCTAACCCCTTATTCAATAATTCTAGACCAAACAACACCCCGCACAGCCTTATCACCTGTGTCAGCAGGACTGAAGCCAACACAGGAGTCCTCATCTTTGCTATATGGATACTTTCATATCCCTGTGTAGCTGGGCCCTTAAGCCTCTTGGTTCCTCTAACTATAAAATAAAGATAACAACAGTTTTCATCTACAGGCAGTATAGTAAGTCTAATTTAATTGAACTCTAAAAGATGTTCACATCTGCTGATAATGAAGTCCAGCTGAGTTTAAATAAGCAGCTAGATCTGCCCAAGGAAACCCAGGGAGTCCATGGCAGAGGAGCTGGTAATTCAAAGCTGATTCCTCAATTCAAGGCCTTAAATGTAATATTTATATTTCCTCTCTTAAAAGAGAAACACCTATATATATTTACCAGGCAGAAAAAACACATAGAAAACAAAAACGAAGATGACACAGACTTCCCCAAACAGACAAGAAAAAAAAAAAATTAAGCACCATTCCCTGAAATGCGAATTGTTCCTGGACAGATAAAATAAGGGAGGGAGGGTGTATTCAAACCCCAGAACACTGAAGACAGTAAAGTACTTCCCTGCTCAAAAGTAAAATGCTTTTTGAAAACGTTTCGTAGAACTCATTTGTGGATAATGTATGTTACAGCTTCCAAATGAATTTGGCATAAATATTTTACATGACACTACAATAGGCTTTGTGCAGAGAGCCTAGGAAATGCGGGGCTTTGTTTGCCATCGTTCTGGAAGAATCAATTTCAATCGACCAGTTTCCACAGCCCAAGTGGCTGTGCTGTTTGCATGCGCCTGTTGCCGATACAGTCACGGCTGCTGTTTTAGTTGAGCTGTTAAACTGTGGTAATGGAAACGGCTTTTTTGGTTGCACAAGTAGCAAACAGCAGTCACTTTCTTCATATCATCCAAGGGAACATGCGTACAATTTTGTAGAACATTAAGCGCTGGAGAAGCTTTTGAAGTAACTGGGGACTTGATCTGAAACACTGCTGAGAAATCTCAGGACTATAAGGAATGAGGCCAAATGCTTTTATTTATTTCACAGGTTGTTACTTATTCAAGAGGCCCTTAAAGCCCCAGCCCAAGAGCCGACTCTCCCTCACCTCTGTGTAGTAGTGTTCTCTCTCGGATGGTTCAAGACCCCCTCCCATTGCCTGTATTACAGTAACGACCAGCGGCTGCAACTGAGATTGGGTCCTGTGATGCTTTGTACAGGCTTCAAGCAACAATCGCTTGTCCTCAGGACATTATAGTCTTAATAATACAGACAGGAACAGGATGAGAAGAACTTCAGCTACCCTGCTTCAGCAGCTAGAGAATCAAAGCTTTCAGACCTGCCACTGCCACTTCTTTCATCTGAGTACAACTGTATCAGGCCTGTTAAAACTAAGAGCTGTTGTCTCTACAACTTACATGTAACTTAATAAATCACCTATTTCAATATTAACAGTTCAGCACTCTGATATGTACTCAGATGATGGGAGAGTCACTACGAAGAGATCAAGTGATCTCCGAGGTCTTCTCCACTGGGCTCGATGGTCTCCCACACAGAGTATAAGCACACAGCCCTACAAACCAGTGAAGAACTCCTCCTCCTGCTGTTGAGTCAGAGCCAAATGACAAATAAGTAACAAAGCCAGGACAAAAGTGACAGGAGTCCTTCAATTCTCACCCTCTTGTATTTCCTAGAACACACTTCCCTGGGAGCCTTATTAAATATAATTGCTTAAACAAGGACAGCTATTTTTACATTTCAATTTTTCTTGACAAGTGTCTAAGCAAAGAAACATGAACAAAAGGAACCTGTCTTCAGCTGATCATAATGCCATCAAATTAAAAGTTTATGTTCTTTAAACATGGCAATGCCTGTCTGACTCCAAAAAAAACGTGGTTCGACAACAGAAAACACAGAGCATGTTAGCAGGAGGGGAGATGGAAGCCAGGTGCATCAAAAGGAGTGAAACAAGCAGAAAGCTAATGAGTATGAAGGCTTTGACTTGGCTGAGTGGGATGTGATTTGTCATACTCAAATGCATTGTTTTCATATGGGAACAACAGAATGTTTCAAGGGTGATGTTTTGGTTTTTTTTCCTTCAAACAGGACAAAAGAGGAGACTCATCACAGACTACCATTCTGAACCAGGACTTGCAACTAAACTCATCATATGCCTATTGCTTCAAATAATGAGTTTCCTCTGGACTTCTTGTCACTTTTCTACCTGTCCATTACACAGCAAAAAGAACTGCATTCACTCCCAACAGATAACTGTATCCCAAAGGCCTGAGAAAAGAGTGAGGAGTGATTAACTACTGGAAACAACTCTGCTAGGAACATGGCTTACACGTCCTCATGTGGCGTCTCTAAATCACTGCCTGCATCAGTGAATGATTTGCTGGATGGGGCACAAGACACCATCCTGATGCAGTAATTGCTGAATGTTGCATTATGCTAGCTGTCAGATGAGATATCTTGTAGTTCATTCTGGCCCTACAAATTTCAGACTCCCACAGACTCTGTGGCATCATTTCCCAAGATGCATGTGCTAAAATTAGGAAAAAAAGGTGTTCTGATATGAATTTGCCCTCAAGGCAGGCTAAGTTTAGAAACTGTAGCTACTTACTATGAAAACATTTTGGTCTGGAAATCTTATGAGATTCCAAGTGTCTTACATATTTTGTTGCTGTATGGGCAAGAAAGACAGACTTGTCCTTTCAATTTTATCAGCTGATGATACAAATGATAGAGAATAGAGAGAGGTGTGGCAGGGAGGAAGTTCAAACTCTGCTGAAATTTTGGAAGTATTGGGGTTCTTGCCATGCCCCTGCTAGAGATTTAGGTCTACTCATATTCCAGCTAAACCATCTTTACCAAGCTACACTTATGCGTTCTGCTGTTCATTTGAATTGTCTCCCTTAATAGCAGCAAAAAAATACATAAAACCAAAGACAGACACAAAATAGAAACCACCTCAATGATGAGCACCCTTCCCTGGCAACAACCTCATTTGCTTCTCCTCTAATTTATTAAAAGCTTTTTTTTTTTTTTTTTTAATTGCAGCACCACATTTAGAAGGGAAAATAAAAGGCTTTTTATGTTGCTGCTGAGTTCCACTGCTGTCCATAGGGTTACTGTCTGCATATGCAAAGAATTAAGAAAGAGCCTACAGACGCTGTAACTAATGACACCGAGGACCCCTTCCAGCATACATCTAGTCACACGAGTCCTTGCAGCAGCTCTCTGGGCTCCAGCAGCCCTCACAAAACTAAAGCACATAAGGATTATACCAATAAACCATAAGCCTGGCTTGGGCTTTGCACTACGGTGATACAAAGCTGCACTATCCAGCAGCAACACCTGGGGAGTACTTGCTACAGGACATGCACCGTCTCCCAGGGGCCTTGGGTTTGCCAGGGCATCTCCTTTAAGCTCTTCTCAGGGAGAGCAATGAACCTCCCCCTGCATCCCAGGGGGGAAAACAACAGCTCAAGAACATAGTTGTACCCACACAAACTCCCCGACTAATTGCTCAGTCCAGGCACACAACAGAAGGAGCACAGCTTGTTTCTAGGATGCCAGTTTGGAACTGGCTAGTCTCTAAAACCAATTTTGGCTTCTCCCTGTAAAGTGAACAAGTTTGCTAAGACAAAAATCAAAGAAGAATTAACATGGAGCATCCAGAAGAAATTTCCATCCATAACATACCTCTTTCATTCTCTGCGTCTGCCTCATTAAGAAAGCCTCAATGAAATCTTTTCAAAAAACACATAGCACAAAAACAATGAAGTGATTGCAGTTTGTAAGGAAGTGGGATGCAATCAGCATATGAACATCAAAATGTTTCTTTAGTCTCCATTAGCTATGTGTTGACTATATCTTTTTAGATTCCTACTTTTTTTTTTTCCCCTCTCCTTTTTCAATTCTATTCTAATTCCTAATTCGCAACTGAAGTTCAAGGTTCACATAACCAATAGCAGGAAAATTGTTGAAGGGAGTAGTCCCAAGCAGCACAAACTCATACTGGGTTATACATGGGAGTTACTGCCTACCACTTCAGTGTCACCAAAGACAGATGCATTTTTGTTGAGTCCAGGTTCAAAATGATCCTGTCTCAGGTCAGGCTTCAAACTTTGCAGTCACCATTCACACGAGGACAAACCTCCAATATTGAGCATTCCTAACTGCAAAGCTCAGGTTAAAAAGACTGAACGTGAATGTCACACAGACATGCGAATGCGTCCCTGGTAACACAGTCCTAGTCACAGCAATAATGAGGACATTTCAACAACCTCAGCTCTATAGTATGTTCTTTTCTTCATGTATTTGGGATTTCTAAAGCAGTATTATTCCCAAGTTCCTGCTTATGTACCACATAAGCAGGCTACATGGGAGCTGTTCTGAAGACACAAAGAACTGGGGCCCTGTGATTTAGCACCATTGAAACTGGTGCTCAGAAACCCTGGAGCACAGAGTACAGTTCAGGTAATAGCTAGAACAGGGAGAGGTGAATAAATATGTCACTATAAAGCCCTAGAAATACTGTCAACAGAAACAGACTCATAGTTCAACACAGGGTTGAGAAATAGCTATTTATGCTGAAATCTGCTAAAGACAACAGCGCAACGGGGGTTTGATTTTCATGCCCTGGGACAGGTGACCTTCTGAAGCAGTGTGACTGATGCGAAAGTGCTCTCCTGGGAACAGACTCTGAGGCTGGGTGACCGGGGGTTGCATATAACCAGTTCATGCAGCCCGTGACTGCAGTCCCGTGCCTGCTTTGAGAAAGAGCGGCCAGCTCAGGCCAAAGCAGCTCAAATGTGCAATTACTCCATAGCCTGTTATTTATCAGCTCATTAAATAATCAATAGTTACCTTGTGAGAAGGCTTCCTGTTTCCTCCACATATCTCATTCTGCATGATCTTTTCTACCTTAAAGCAAAGGAGAACACTTCTTTTAGTCTAATTTGGCACATATGCCAGCGTGCCCCCTCCCAGGCCCTGATGTTTTAACTCAGGGCACACCAGATGGAAGGATGCTGACTGCTATGCTGAGAAGTTAATAAACATTTCCCTCCAGACACCTGGGTTAGTTTCTCTTTTCTCTACAAATTAAGAACATTTCTTCTACCCTGTCCACCTGGTCCCTTCCCCTGGTCAATCCACTGACTCACTTAGGTCCTCTCAGGCCAGGTTTGAACACCGCTTCTTAGCGCAGTGAGGCTCCCTCTCCACCTCCTGCCCACCTCCGTGCCACCAGTGGCCAGGACATCATTTGTCATGCAAGTACTTTACACAGCACCTGGACCAGCCCTGTCTTGATAGTCCATGTGTCTCAACACTAGCATAAACACCTGCCAACCTTTCATTTTACAGGAAATAATCCCTTGCAGTCATCCAGGACATTTTAAAATAAGGAATTTCAGCATTAAAGCCACACAGCTGAAACTAAAGAAACAACTCCATTGGTTAGTACCAGCAGCTAATACAATGCTTATAAAGGTGAAGTGAATAGAGTTTCTCCTGCTCTCTAAAGGCTGCAAAGACAATCTGCCTTAATGAAGAGGCACTGGAAAGCAATTCAGAGCCCACGCAGCCCTGAAGTGGCAGAGCTCTGCAAGTGAGTTTCAGCCTGTGCGTGCTGCCATCTGAGCTCAAAACTATTCCTGCTCTCAGCAGCCCCTCGTCTCCCATTATCTGACCCTTGCTGTTTCCTCTGGCTTTCTTCTGCTCCGCAGTATGTTGCATGTTGCTAAAGTATCGATGGCTGTGAATCCTGTACCTTTACATCTAGTTCATGGAAGGCGTTCCCCTCTTCCCCAGTCACAGCCATAGGGAAGGTCATTTCTGCCTTAGCTGTGATACATGTCAGAGAAGGTTAATAAATATTTATAGGTCTAAATACTCAGAGGTGCAAACAATCAAGTCTTTTGCAAATGTCACAGAACATGGTAGAGTCTACACAGATCCCTGAACACCCAACGGTGTGGGCAGATCCTGCTTTTGCTAACACAAAGAAAGAACATTAACTGCACTGACTTTCATAGGCTCAGGAAAGCATCCTGCATAGACCAAGCTCCTGTTCTAAACACCAGAGCAATAGTCTCTCACAGGCCTTTTGGCAGATTCAGCTATCGCTGTTATTTATAACAGAGCAAGTCCGAAAGAATGTGAACAATTCCAGGACCCCGCTGTGCACTGCATGCACATAACAGGCAAGTCTCTGTCTCAACTAGCTTGCAAACTAAATAGACAAAAAGGACAGCATTGCTCCATTTTGCTAAGGTGACAAGTGACTTGCCCAAAGACACAGAGAGCCTTGTACCCAAGTTGTGTCTCAATTGCCGTATTTCACACACATACTCACATTTAAACACATCTATTCCTGAAGTTTTGGCTACTGAAATATTGTTCTGTATCTCCTGTTATGCATTACATTGTGCTACCCATGCATGTTCAAAAGCACTTTCTACCTCTGCAGAAAGAATACTGTGGAGTCAAGAGGTATTGCTCCTTCCATCTATCACAGAATTGAAACATCCCCCAGATTGCAGAAAAATGCAGGGTGTGGCGTTTACTTTATTTGAACTTGTCATTTGGAGAATAGAGGTCTTGATTCTAATATGGAAAATCATAGACACTGCAAAGGACAATGGTGATTGTACAAACATAAGGAAAAAAAGACAGAGAAATTGCAGTTATTCAGTGAACA
Source organism: Scopus umbretta (assembly GCA_013400535.1). Classification (NCBI taxonomy): domain Eukaryota; kingdom Metazoa; phylum Chordata; class Aves; order Pelecaniformes; family Scopidae; genus Scopus; species Scopus umbretta. The sequence continues at coordinate 88,233 of VZTL01027939.1, read as the reverse complement.
AGGAAAAAAGAAAAATCTGTGACCTGGCAAGTGACCTCTTTCATGCTATTGTGTTCTCCAAGGGCTTCAAGTGTTTGTGCTACACCTTAAATAGTTACTGGATTCAGGGTCCACTTTGCACTGGAAAAAAAAAATCATTTCTTGTTTTGTGCATTAATGGAAAGGGGTGAAATCAACCTGATCAGCTTTGGGAAGGAATTTTTAATGAAACGTACAATAACGTGCTGTCACTGCGTGAAGACAAGCCATAAATAACATGGGAAAAGTAAGCAAAATTCTTTCCCCACTTGTTTGCATCTTGGGCCATGTGCAGAACCATTGTTGACATTAAAAGATTCATGGTTTCCAATCTGTACGTCCTGGGGCTTTTGAAATAGAGGACTTCTAAATTACTGCCAATTAATTGCACTATTTGTATTCCTGGTAGATCTAAAGTGAGATTTAGTTACTGAGTTTTTAAATGAACAGAACAAGTGTTGCAGCCTCTTTTGGTGTGGTTCACTCCCTCCCTCTCCCCCCCCGTATAACATATGCATGCCATTTATTTTAATTATTTAAACACATTTGAAGTGCACGCTAAACAACATGCTTCTCAATAAGTGACACAAGTGCTCAGAAACTGCTTACAGTGTTGGCCTCCCCTGCCAAATGGCACTATCCCAACTGCAATCCAAGAAGCCCTACTAGTAAAATACAATTTGACCAGGTATATTAAGTTTTTTCCATAGATTTACAGGAGCTGTCCCCAATGCCAGAAGGGGCTAAAACACAGGGGGACGGAGAAAATGAGAGTACCATCCATATGACACTGGGTTGCCTCAATTCCTTCCACTATCAATAAACTGCTCATGATGGCATTTGAGAGGTACACTTGGATCCAAGTGTGTGCCACTGGGCCTGCAACAATCTCTGGCAGCACCCTTGGGCACAGTCAGACCAGGCCTGCTCGGAAGGCAGCACCACGGGATCCAGCCAGAAACATGCAGATGGAGACCCTATTCTGTAACCACAAATACAGGAGATTCCTACACTGTACTGGGCTCTACTCCACACAAATGCTAAGCGACACCCATAGGAACCAATAACTGAAGTGGTACCCAGGAAAGATCTGGCATCCTAGAACCAGATCATCAACCAGATTTGCCATCCTGACTCTTGGCAAACCCCCCTCATGTAATTCCCGTGTTCCAGAGTGTAGGCCCCATGCTAAAGACTAGCATCCCCTGCAGCAATCTAGCCCAGTGGTAGCAGAGATACAGAATGTGGCCCCTGTTGCCCTTTTTGGATGTTTAAGATGGAAAAGTGACAGACACAGGGATGAATCTGATACTTGGGCTATGGTCCAGAGCCCAATGAAGTCCAGCAAAGAGTTCTTGTTGCACTGAGTAGGAGCTGGGTACAGCCTAGGCACCATAATCCCCAAAGCCATAATCCCCCACAAAAACTGGACAGAAACTTTCAGAATTCAGCTGTGGTTATCTCCCTCCCCAAAGTCAATTCCAGAGTTTACCATAAAAGCTTCTTCTGAGGGCACACAAGTACTACACTCCCTACCTTTGGCACAGTATTCGGACCACAGGAAGACCAGGAGTCCTTGCTGTTGTATTGCAGTGGTGTTGCTGGTTTTGTGAGGCTTCTTCTGTCATTCTTTCTAAGCTCACTTTTGGAAAAAAGCCAGCACTATTTGCTTCTTGGGCAGAGAATATGGAATTACCGTAAATTATATTGAAAAATTAGATTCATTCACTGCTGTGATAATTGATCTCCCAATCTGTCTCAGAGAGTTAGCAGCTGGTAAGAAAATAAAATGCAATTTAAATTTTTATTTATTTAAAAAAAAAAGCAAACCACATTTAATCCAAGCATGGCACAAATAAGGGGAAGAGGAGGGAGCAAGTTTCTTATTTGCCAGTCCTAATATTAAATACCGATAAGAAAACAAAGGAAGATGTGATTGAACAGGTATTTAAGAAATTCAGAGTACATTGACATTGAGCACCATATGCACTGCAGGTGGGTTTTATACCCTTGCAAATAATTATGTGCGCTTGTACCTCAGCCCTACACAAAAGGGATTACGGACAAGGACTTGCACAGAGTAGAACTCTCTATTGCGCTGTCACTTGAGGCTGACACTGTTAAAAGAGCTGGTATTGATGTTGCCAAACCAGTATTTCACAAGTGACTCCAGGAATTCAACTCCTCTATAAAAGCCTCTATAACCGGGCCCATCAACTTCACTGGCAATTTTTGACCGTGTTCAGTTTGGGCCCCCAAAGAGAAGAGAATCAGACCCAAAACCTGGCATTCATCGCTGCTGTTCTCACTGAGCATCTTCCACATCAGTCCATGCTTAGATCACATCACACATTACAGATGGAGACAGGATTTGATTTTTACATTGAGATTAGCTGCATGGAAACGCATTTTTATCTGCTGGGAGTAGAAGGAAAGAACTCCATAATTCACAATAACCCAATAACTTACAAAGTGAACAGCCAAACAGTGTTTTCAGGTGGTTGAAAAATCTCATGCTGTCATCAGTAATAAAATAAGAATGATAATTCTCTTCCCTGGCTAAAGTGGACCATCACAAGCAATGGAATGGACATGATGTCATTAGAAATCCAAGATAATGGTGTGAGGTTGATGGGAAGATCCTGGCTGGAGCCAGCTCAGTCTGGCAGCCCCATTTGAAAGCAACAGATAAACACAATAAGCTCTTAATAGTTGTCATCCCTTGAACATGCAATATGGAGCATCTCTTATGTTATTTCCCTCATCAGGACAAGTAGCAGTAAGGTTTGGAAGAATCTGTCACTTAAAGGAAGGTTTCAGAAAGACAGTTCTCCACTCAACACATCAGTGGAGAAAACAGAAGGCCTGACCCTGACATCCAGTTCAATAAGTTAGACTGAAATAATTTCACCAGTAATTCATGACTATTGGAGGAGTGTAATTCATCCCTGTTGTACTAGAGGCTTTGATACATCATGAAACAAATTATTAACTGTAGTGGTTGTCTCTGCTAATTACAACTTGTAAATAATATCATAGAAATAGAAAAAAAAAGTGCAGAGAACCCCAACTTACCAGCAGTGTCATTAAAATTAAACCTTTCTGACAGCACAGTTAGGATTAATCAATCTTACAATTCAAAATAATTTTCTTCCACACCTGTTTCAGTGCTGAGGCATTTGCACAGAGTATCAGTGTGGTATAGCAACAAGAGGTGTTCACATAGGTTATAATATATCCACAAGCACCCAGGCAGGCCAAGTGTATTTTTCTGTTCTCTACTGATTTTCATCTCCAGAAGCTAAACTGCCATTTTACTTGCATGATCATCCCTTGCTGGTTACAGTATTGTTACTGTAGTTCAGTAGGTTAAGATAATTTTTATTATTATTCCCACTATTTCTGATTTGCATGCTAATAGTATCTAGGAGTTCAAATCTCAATTAGAAACCCACACAGCCAAGAGATACACAATTCATTCTGAGGTTGTAAATGTGTTAATGTGCTTAGATTCACAATGAAGGGCAACTCATCGCATGGCAATATATTTTCTTATTATTAATTTTATGTCAATGAAAGCCTTCATAGCGGTTGGTTAAGTTAATGCACATTACTTGATAGGTTGACTGCTTTTTATTGTTGTTATGGATTTTGTATTTCAATCACACAAAGCTGCCCAGGGCCTTATGGTAAGGCCTTTATCTTTTCTAAAAGAATCAAACAAGATTAAATAAATGTTGGTCCAGCAACACCTCCCCAATAGACTTTTCTTCACAATCACTTTGGATGGAACAAGCCCTGCAAAACTGCTACGAAAACACTGAATTAATTGAGCCAGTCCTGAGCAAGAGCAGCAGTGAGTAGGCTAAACAGGGGAATTAATTACTCCCTGAACAAAGTCATATCACTTGAAATCTGGTGATCACAATCTTGCACCCTAGGTTCTTTTCCTGAAGTTCCCAGTTCTGCTCTGTACCTTCTCTACAACTTTGGAAAAATCCCGTTGTGCCTCCAGCCCTCAGTTTTCCCTTTGTCTGCAAGGCTTCTCAGAATGTAAGGCTGTGACTGCCAGTGCACATGGGGCTGTGAAAACAGGACCCTCACATCAAGGACAGCAATAACCTCCTAGCTACCTTTAGTAGTTGTAGTTTCGGTTAAGAGGAGTTTTGCCTGGGTAAGGACAGGGCAAACTGATCATCTCTTTCTGCTTATTTATGAGTGTTTATTAATGGTGTCAACAGGTTATTCTGCCATGATTTCAGTGCTCATGCTTTGTCTCCCAGTACAATGACACCTGCCACCTAAGCAGCATCTGACATGCATGAGGTTTTCTTTTCTCCCTTATTGCACTCGAGGTGGCTGCGACAATGACCTGAAGGTAATTATCCAGCAAGGTCACTGCACCATGGAGTGCAGGAGAAAAGAAGTAGTTTCTCACTCCACTATTGCTATAAGGCCACAAGGTTAAACAATTGATGAAAAAACCTCTGTGAGATGTTTTCTGCTTCTCCCTTACAGACCCTTGTGCATTTGTGAATTCTGTTTTCTCCCCTGCCCACAAGCTGGATAGCATTTGGATAATGTTTATTACATCTTGGGGAGGTGATAAATTGGCAGCATAATACAAGATGCATCAGCATGACCACAGCTCACTGTCATACGACAGCTACGAAGAAGGGAGAAATGGAGTAAGAAAGCTCCTGAAAATTTATGTGTAACAGCCACTAAGCAAAGAAACCAGGCTTCAGGTGAAATCATATTGCAATTTATCTCTAACTAGCATTACAGCACAAGGCAGCTCCAGTATTGGAAAGCATTTAAGTAGCACCTTAACTGTACAGAACTACTGCTTCCAAAGGCATTGGACTGAGTCACATCCCTGGGACAAGGGGCTCCATTTTAGTTGCAGACAGAAAAGCTGTGGCCCCCTCCCACAGAGCATCTCTGAAGCACTTTAAAAATGCTGATAAACAGCACACCTCAAGCTAAGCAAACAGTAGGTATGGCTGGCCTGGAGCAGCACAGACACTCCATAACAGCAGCTTCTCCAAGGCTTCTGGCTAGATTTTGGCACCCAGCATGCTGTGAGCAAAGACAACGATCCAAGCATTGGTGTGCTCACCCAGACCCTTCTGATCATTAGCTCTGCAAGGACTCTGCATTATTAAACAGAATTCAGAGACGGTTTCTTAATCATTACTTATTACTATGGTAACACCGGGCAGTCAAACAGAACTATGCAAGGTCCTATACACAGGTGAGGGAGACAGATCTCCCGTCCCGCAGCGCCTCAGAGCTGAACAGGTAAGTAAGCCAGGGAAGGGGAACAGAGAAAAATCTAGCCCAGGATTTTTCCCACTAATTAGCAACTCAACAATTAGTATTGTAGAAGAACCTAGAAGCCCAAATCTTTCAGTGAACCCCTGGGCTTGATGCTGTACAAGACACAGGGGAGGAAGGTGGCTTTGATAAAGAATTTTGATTGTAAATAAACCACATTGCAAAGAAATTGAAAGTCATCTGAAGGTGCAGGCGAATAGCACAATAACTGAAGCAAGATGTGTGAGCACATGGTCCCACAGTAACCACTCACGCTTACAATCTCAACTTGCAATAAATGGAAAGTTTCTTATTCCTGAAATGAAAGAGAAGGAAGTTACCCCAAACCACACATCACACCAGCTGACATTGCTAATTTCCCCACACAGACATTCTCTTAAAGCCTAAACTTGGGTAGGGTACTCTCCCTGGGGTGCACATTTGTGTCGGCAGAGCAATCAATCCACTACCATTATTTCTGGACCTTGTTTGATGCCGCAGCCTCCAAGCAGCACTTGTCGCATTATGGGGGCATGGGGTAAGGGGGAATAAAAATCCTTTTATATAATTACAAGAAAATGATTAGATAATTACTCAGCAGGTAAAGCAGAACATATAGGAAAGGGATGTTCTCATCATCACTCCTTGAAGCATCTTGTCTATATTTTTAGGAACTTATGTATTTGTGCCAGGCTAATTCATATGTATTGTAATTTCAGGACATAAATTACCCCATCATGTGTACTCAGTACAGAGGAACAGCAGCAGACGTGCTAAATGTTTAAACAAATGTTGTTAACAGGCTTTTTCTCTCCAGCCTCCTGCCCCCCTTTTTTCATCTGCTGGTAGCAGGGTGGGGAGAAAAAGGGAAGCACACCCTGGCAGCAGGGGAGACAGCAGCCTGTGAAGGGAGACAGCCTGGGCACAGGCAATTTTCCAAGTGGGAAGTGCAGGGCTTGGAGGTGGAACACCCAGCTGAGAATTCCTCATTTTCAAAACACCTGTACAAATGCAAGGGCTCTGAGACCAGAGTCCCTTTGTTAAATCTGGCCACAATCATTCACACATTTCAAATCAATTGGGAATGCAGGAGAGCTACTCCCACAAACACCCTTTGCCTTTGGACAGACCTCCTCTGTTACACAGTCATGAGCCCATAAGCCTCATTAATTTCCACAAGTCATACTGACCCACCAACCAACGCCAAAGAGTTCTGAGCAACATGTGATCTCATCCCATCACGAAGGAAGGCTCTGAAAGAAAGAACATTAGATATAGCCACCCCTTTATTACCACTGTAATTTATAAGGCTACTTTTTTTTTAATGGGTTGCATATTAAGGAGTTGCCAAGTGCAGATACACATATATATTTATTACAGAAAGCTATGCCCTAAAACATTCCAGGTTACCTCTTGGAATATATTCATAGGTTCTGTCTTAGGCAGACTAGTTTAATGGTGCAAGAAATACGTATATAAAAAGCTGTATACATTCTGCTTTCCTGGTGATAGAGATATGGTCCATCAAATAAGTAAATTAATTTAGTGAATGTGAAGGAGGACAGAAGCAAAGGTGAATTCCCATTGTGAAACTCAGTATCCAAGCATCAAGCTCCCCTTTTCTTACCTACTACCCTTGTACAGCTTCCAAGAGTTTTCTAGAGCGGCCAAAAGATCACACAAAGTGTTTAGAAGGCTCTGGGAAACATGGGACAGCACCTCTTCCACCTCAAGTTTGAATGGTCAAATAGTTTTTCTTCCTTGCATACCTGGTACCCACCCCAACATGATTAAATGCAGGGACTTCTCCACCCCAAAGAGACAACAAGTGTTGCATTCCTCCCTGCTACTTCACCACCATAACACATGCTTTCTTCTCATGCTCTAAAGACAGGTATTATCTCTGTCTGCCTTGGATCTTTACTTTGGAGATGGTTCACTTCCTTCAACTATTTCTCACTACCATCTTCAAAGCACATTTGGATGCCAAGAACCTGGCTGTTTGATAAAACAGCTCTGTCAGAAGTGGTGCTTGAACAGTCCGAAGCTAGAAAGAACATTTGTGGGTTGCAATCTAAATCATAGATGACACAAAGACTAAGGGGATGAGTCTGCGTTTTTCCTTGCCTTGGACATCATCTCCTAGGATCTTCTCAAGATTACCCACGTGGGCATGCCAGAGTATTCCCATGGTCAGCATCACCCATCCCTAAATTTGAGGCATGGCATCAGCACATAGAATCCTCTGGAACAACACCAGAAGCCCTTTGCCATTAGGTACGGTAGTACCTAGCTTTGTCCAGAGCAGCAGAATGGCATGAAGAAGGGGTATTGCTGCATTTCAGGTATCCCATTCACCATTGCAAGAGTCATTACTACTGAAATTCAGAGGCACCAAAGAGTGAATACAAAGAAGCTGCTCTGTTGGCAGCTCCTTTAAGCAGCCTTCCTGGCCTTCACCGATATCTTTGGAACAAGAAACAATTTCCAAGCAGCAGAGAGAGGGAGAACAGCAGCAGCTGTTAAACAAACCCACTACCTTGCCTTTGGCATTTCTTACACCTATTCTCACTCTGTTCAGACACCAGGACTTTGAGCAGGGAGCATAAAGGGGATGACAATCTGTGGGTTTGCATAACAAAAACACCACACCATTTACTTGAGCAGTGGGGAAGGGAATCTCTTTAGGAAACCAGATAATCCAGAAACTAGTGCTAATAAGTTATTGACTTTCCTACTGTTCTTCCAGTACTGGCTGATGGCTTCCGGTAATCACTTTGCTTCCATATTCACAGAGTCCAGCTGTGTCTCTTCGAAGCGCTCATTTATGGCAGCTTGCAATAATGTGATATTTTAGCAATATCAGCTTTTACGCAAGATATAAAAATCCTCCGATTTATTGCTCCTTGCTCCCAGTGCACACAAAAAAGGGAAAGAAACCCATAAAAGTCTCTCATTCACATTTAGGTGAACATGACTCCTCTTTCCAGCCCTCCCCGTGTGTGTATCAAGTTCCCTGCCAAGCACAGAGGAACCACATGCCCTTTCTGCTCTGTTAGAACCATTTAGCTTTGGTAATGCTCTGCCAGGAGTGCAGATGAAGTACAGATGCAGCAGGCAGGATGCTAGCCTAAGAGCTCTGAAATGTTATTTCTGCTCCTGCCTCTGACACCAACCCGCTCTTTGTCCTGGTCAAGTCACGTAACTGTATTCATGATTCTGAGCACAACTGGTCAGATCTACATAGCACCACATGACACAACTGCAGCTGGAGTTGACATACCACAGAGGCTTTAAATTAGCTAGCTTGAGCACAGCTAGCAGATTAGTGTTTGGAAGCGTTGGCTCTAAGATTTACCTGGGTGATATTCAGGGCAATTATCCAAGCTGCACTCCATGTTAGCAGATGAGATTCAAGCAGCAGTCACCTCTAATTGCACTGCTGACTCAAGTTTTTGGGACCTGAAGTCTCTCTCATGCTCTGCTTCTAAAGCACCTGACATAACATGTTGATCCAAGGAGGGCTTCCAGGCAAATATCTGATACTAATTAAAAAGATGAGCAAACCAGACCTTCAGCTCTATAAATCAACATCCCCTGCTACTACCATACAATCAATCTACACCAGCTGAGTATCTATTCCTTACTACGGCTNGTCTTACCCCCTTCCTTGCTACCCCTGCTCTCCCTTCACCACCCCTCAAGGCTACTTAGAGGACGTTGCTCACAGGTAGCCTGAAACACCATGCGCTTGCTGTACCAGTAAACCAAGTTTTATTAGCACAGCTAGTGGAGAACAGACTGAGCGCTCCTTGGGCTAGTGGCACTCATGCCACATCAGTGGCACTTGGAAGCACCCATGTGACTTGGGAAAGTCAGGAAAGGTTTTTAAAGCACCAAAGAGGTTCAGCAAGCATGTGTTCTTGAAAGCCAGCATGACATCTGTCCTGCTAACTTAGGCACGCTCATCTCCACCCAGCAAGTCCAGTGTCTTTCTGCCTTTGGTGCAGCTCATTTAAGAAAACAGAAAGACTTGTATATCAGTGCTTTTGATAAATCCTGCCTAAATAGTCAAAACTGGTCCCTTTTGCCCTTAAAAGCTCAATATTTTCCAGAGTAGTGAAGAAAGTTCTTTGGTATAGTGGCAGGAGGGAAAAGGGGGTCAGGGAAGACTTCCTGGAGCTGGGAGGGGAAA
>VZTL01027939.1:39380-78649 GCA_013400535.1 Scopus umbretta | reverse complement strand
CCCTACCACCCTCCCCCCTCCTTAACTGAAGCAGCTTTGAGTGCTAAACTAAAACACTGCAGGGACTCCAGGGGGATCAGATCCTGTCAAAGGTTTGTATTTCACAGCTGATCTTTCAAAGGTTAGGGCAGTGCATTTGCTAGAAGATAGAATGATAACTTTGTCCTTCAGACTAAAATAACGGAGCTGAACATATTTCCATTCAAACAAGAGCAGAAATTATAGGATAAAGGGTAAGTGGGTGTGAATGTGTGCACTGGAGGAGAAGCAGAATACAAAGTCCACAGAACATTACTACAAGGATCACGGAAGGTATTCTGTGCCCCAGAGAGTATGTACTCAGGAGCTGGGCATTGTTTAACCTACTGGGCTGAAGGGATGCAAAAAGCTACAGCAGGGAAAGCTGTATCTGGTTATGAGACATGCTAACTACACTGCAGTTCAGGGGAAGGGGGTTCAAAGCACGGTATGCGCAAGACAAGGTGGAGGAGGAAGAGCTGATCTACCAAAGACCTCAAATCATTCCATCCCAGTGAGAACAGCAGGGGAGAAATCAATAACCCGAGCAAGAAACTGTAATAACAACTGACATTTATACAGCATCAGATACCCAGGTGTCCCCAAACACTTGACAGATATTACAAGCTGAACTGATTTACAAGCAGGGGACCTGGCTCCTTGCAGAACATCGATTCCCACACTGAAGCAAAGGAACTCCTGTGGATTTTGTGGCAACCTTTGCCCATCGCTCCATTTTGGGGGCGAATGTCCGGACGCTCTGACCTTCCACATCTCACACAACTTAACACAGAAATTCCCTCCACCATGGACAAGGCATTTCACATTCAGGGGAGGCAAATGTTTGTTTTGCATGGCTGGACAGAAAGCATCCAAATATTGTGAGGACAGACTCATAAGCATCTTCACAGTGCTCTGCTCCCTGTGTAATCTCCTCAGCCCTTCACATCAGGAGTCCAAGTTACACATCACTCTGCTTTACATTAGACAGCAAACTATTTCAAGCAGCCCTTAGCCATGGATTTGCCTTAAGCACAGATGTTCAGCAGAGGCAACAATGGCATTTTGGACAGGGTGTTTTCTTGTCTTTGCCTCAGCCTTGCATTTCTTTTACAAAGAGATAAAATGGAAGTGGGAGAGGACATAAGAATGAGATTCAAGGGCCCAGTCTACAAAAAAACCCACCTACGCTTGAATCCAATCAGGTCCAGCAATGAGGAAGAGCTAGAAACCTTTGAGATGTAGAAAGATCTGAAGAGAGAGACACAATCAGGCCCAGTGTCAAGTGGAAAGGGCTGCTGCTAAGGGCACCCAGCCTGCTTTACATCTCATCTCCTCCAGGTTTCGTTCACCCACTTCAGAGCAAAAGGTTATTACAGGAGCTCACAGAAGGCCGAGCCACTGTGCCTGGTGCTGTACTTTACACGTAGTAAGAGACCCTCACACCCAACGCATGGAGTCCCAAGTCTCCAAGAGACTGCACCACTCCCTTCTCTCCCCTTGCACTACAGGCACTGCTTTGGAGAGGGACTTCAATTTAATATCTAACACTACATTTCCACCTTTCCTTCACATCTTGGAGCCGATGCAACTGTTTGGTTCTAATAACAATGTAAACATAGGGGGATTTAAAAATTATTATTAATAAAAAATTCCTTGAATTTTTCATGTGTTTTTCATCTTGTGTTTTCTTCCTCAGGGCATCCTACCCATATTGCACAACAAGCGTAGGAGGAAGCAAATGAAGCCGGTGCAATGAGCTAGCTGGGCTGTGAATACCAGCAGAATCACCCTCTGCACTCAGAAGCAGCACAAGTGCCTCATGCAACACAGAGCCTGAGGAAAAACAGTGGTCTCTGCAGATTCTCGCTACTTTTCCTCTCCCTGAATGGATACTCTTTTTGAGCCCCCAAGATTACCTTCCTCTCTGACCCTTAAGATGTTGCACAGCTGTAGCTTAAGCTAGCACAACACCGCTGACTTCAGCTGATGCCAGTAGTGGAATCAGTCCTTTCAACAGTCACCTGTCAACTTACTTTCTGCAGAGGCAACTGCTCCTTCTATAGATTGCTGATTTGCAAATTAAATATGCAAGAAAGGTGGGAAGTTCTGTGCAGGGAGACCGAAAGAAAAGCAAAGCCAACAGACATCCAAACTTTTTAAAGGGCTTCCTGAATTCCCACTTCACGTTTCTCCCTCAGCACATCAATGATGATGATAATCGCTGCCACTCTGGGATGCGTGACAATTCCTCTGCTATTTCAATAAGCCCTGGGAGGATGGATTTGCATGCAACTGCTGCAAAGTTTTTCAGCTCACTACAGCTTGCAAATCACAAAAAAAGATGTTCAACAGGAGGTTGTTGAGACCGATATGACAGAAAACACTCCTACTTTCAGGCAATAGATATGTTTGCAGGCCTCGGGTAGTTTCAAATAAAGAGAAAAATTGTTCTAAGATCTTCAGTAGTATTTTTTTCCAAATTAATTTCAATCCATTAAAGTTATCAGTTTGGGCTTCCAACAGCAACTAGGAATTTGCAGTAAACCAAGACACTGGGAATAACCTTGATTTTCACAACTCTCCAATCACATTTCCTTAAAGACACCTAAATTATGCCTGATTTAAGACAGACATACAGGTTGAGGCATCTGAAGTTACTAGAAAATTTAACCAGAGTCTTTCTCATAACAAACACTAGCACAGGCTAGTCTGCTCAGCTCAACACCCAGTAAAACATACAATGTGCAGACCTCAATCCCATAACTCATACACACCCTCCCAACCTCCAAGTTAGTGCCTAGAATCATAAACAAGCACCCACAGCCAAGATCCAGAGGAGTCATTTTGTGCTAGCAAAGACACACATGCTGGAAGAACGTAAATTTCAGGTAAAAAACNACCTGGCAGAGCATGGGAAGCTGAAAAGTGTAAACAACTGAAACCAGGACACCCAACCAAACAACTCTTCAGGCATTAAAACAAGAGCCAAACAGGAAATTCTCACCCGTGGAGCCCAGTGTTCTCAATGGGATTTAGCACCAGGACGCTCTTCCAGGACTGCACTCCTCAGCAGCTCAGTACTCCTGAAAACCTGGCTTCAGCTACTTCACTGTGCTGTGGCAAATATCCTTGCCATTGATGGGAAGGGCACAGAAAGGCCTGAAGTAGCAATGGAAGTAGAATTTATCTCTTTGGAAGAGCTACACACCAAGGATGAGACTTACTCTCAGTGAAGACAAAGCAATACCAGATCAGAGATTTAATTAATTGCTTTCAAGAGAGGGGTCATGCAACATTCTGGTGCTGATACTGAAACTAGCATAGGAAACACCAGAAAGGGATCTCGTTGCAGCTGTCGGAGGCTGACTAAAATCCTATTGCAATGAATATAATCTACCAAGGGGTTTGCATCTAGCCCCTACAAAGTCTGAAGGATAACGGAGCGAAACTTTCCCAGCTAAACCTGCTGCTGTTTTTCTGATTACTGCTAATGTTCTTGCCATACCAGAGCTCCTTGGGTATAAACAAACCTGGATTAAGTTTTCTAGTATCATAAACAAATAATTGTGGGAGGAAATTAAAATCTCACTGGTATTTGTTCAGCATTGTAAAAGTGACTTGGTCAGGCCTAACAAGCATAATTAGTTCCACTGAGAAGCTTTTCAGTTCTACATGGGAACACTAGAGCTTGGTTAAAGACCTATTGAGACATCATTTCCCAACTCAAGATTTTTCAGCTGCACAGGCTGGGTGACTCAACAGGCTTTTCCTAATCTGCCAGCCACACAGTAGCAGCCCCTAAACACCAAAAGAGCAGAGAGAATGATTTTTGCTAGGTCCCAGTACCTAGAATAGGGTTGAGGTGAGGACATGTGTTCTCCTCATATTAAAAGCTCTGAACACATGAGATCCTATGAAAAAAAAGCAACAGGGAACCCAATGAAGAGCTACATAAAGGAGCTTAGACAGCAAGCCTGAAGCAGACAGTCTTGTCCCAAGCGTTAATGTTATACAGCATTAACTGCAGGATTCAGGGTTGAGGTGGTGTCAATGTCTGTACGCACTCTCCATCTGCTTCGGCCAGGCTGAATTTTGGCTTTAAGTTTGCTCCTCAGTAATGTGGTCACTCCAGTTGCTACATGAGACCAACGAAGACTTGCTATCACTCACACTCCCAAAAGCCTCGGCAGTAAACACCCGCCAGTCAGAGGATTTACTAGGAACATGCCAGTCCCCAAATCCCACTTGTTAAAGTTTATTGTTATGGCAAATCTCTTGTGCAAAGGTAAGTTGTAGCAACAGTTTGTCAAGCTTTTAACTTCACAAGTTTTATATTCTCCTACCCCCAGACCTGTCACCTCCCATAGTGGAGCTGCTTAGCAAGATGTCAGAGGCAAGTGGCCTCCACCAAGGTTATCTGCAGAGCTCCATAATGTACCAAACTCCCTTTCCTGTTCTCTTCAACCACCTAGCCTGCTTCCCTCCAACATTATGCATTCATTGCAGACAGTTTTGCATCTTCTTTTAAAAGAAGAACTGAAAACACGTTACAAACAAACCCACTGTCAAACAAACTCCATAGTCTGTGGCACAGACTAAGTGTGGCACATCTAGCCTCGGCAGAAACTTAGGATGCAGTCTTCAACAGTGTTGATCAAGCTTTCTTTTTCCTGTCTGTTATGAATTTAGTTTCATAAGAAAACTATTCATGGACATCTGCCTAAATCCAGGCGTATTTTTGACTGTACCACATTTACAATGATTATTCAGTTTCTGGTACCCAAAGACAGCACCATAGCAAGCAGTGGTCATGCACTTAGAAACAATTGGCACAAAGATTATGAACCAAATAATCCACACAAACATCCTAGGAACATAACGTATCCAGATGATGGGGAGTTCCTGTGAAGCCTAGTTAGTGCCAGTTACTCATGCTAAAAGGGCAAAGCTGCGCACCTTCCTGTCCACTTTATTCATCTTGCCATGCAAAAAAGACACTATAAACATCTTACCTTTGGTGCACCTGCTTTGTCCCCATGCACTGAGCTTGGAGTACTATAGAGACACTGCACCAAGCATTGACGAATCTGAAGCACTCGAATCTTTTCAAGGCTCAAAGCCTTTTTAAGGCTTCAATAGAGAGTTTAATAGCCCAGAGTAACACTCTAAGCCAAGGCTGCTGTGTGAACTGCAGGAACCACAGCAATTCTTAAAATTCTGAAGTGCTACTGACAACACTGCTGTTTTAACAGCACAAGTGACCCTGTCACAGTGCATACCCTCTCATCTCATGTTGATGGAGCCAGTAGAAGACAAAGGAGATGCATCACTTGCCTAACACGTGCTCCAACAATCCTTTCTCTGAAGTTTTTCTACTTGCCACACAATAAGAAACCCATTCACATAAACTGAGGTCCTTTTCAGGCAGTAACATTAAAATGATGACCTATTCTGAATAGGCCCAAGCAAGATCTAAATTTAGATTCAAACCTGGGCTTCTCCAATAACTTCTGGCACTTTACTGCCAGTTCTATCGTGCCCTCATATCTCAGAGGTAGCTCCTCTGCAGTATTTCCTGACTTATGCTCAGTGAAAGGTTCAGGTTTAAAGCATTAGTTTTATTGCCTCTAGAAACACATCACTACATTGCCAAGTTAAAAAACATCCAGCATTAAACCCAAAATCCCAGTCAAAAGTGTGCATACAAGGCAGTATTTTTGGACCGCTTGTAACCCACTTTCCTATACCTTATCTCAGTTTCTTTACCTTGATAAAAGCCTGAACGTGAGTTAGCAAAGTTCTCTTTGGTACTTCCAATCTTCAGAGGACTTTCACCAGAAGTAGCCATACAAGCACACAGGCACCTTCTGTTTCACAAACATATTTACACCTCATTCAGTTGTATCCTCAAAGGCATGTGTTCCCTGCACAAGAGACCAGAATTAGAACCTTACAACAGGCTCTAACTTAATATCTTTCCTTCCTTCTCTGTCTTTCTGGTGTTTAATCTTTTCTAGCTCCACACTAGATTTCTTTCCTGCAAACACCCAATTTAGATTGCATCAGCAGGAGCTAACAAAAAGTGCTTCACTGTCTTGTCAGCAGTTTACAGAAAGCCTTCTCATTCAAGTTTATCCATTTGGAAATGTAAGTAATTGATGTGAACTTGAAAAAGATATGATTTGGAAGAGGGGGGTGGGGAAGCTTCTTGCCAGCATTGCTGTTCCACCTAGCTTGTACCTCAGTCAATCACGCAGGGCTGGTTAATCGGTAGCTCTATTATCACCTTCCTTTGCTTCGTTTACTTCAGGCACAAGAGCCACCAGGAGGGAAGCTGAAACGAGAGCAAGGTGTAAATACGCACATGCTGCAGTTTCTTGTTTGTCACTAGTATCTGAAAACAAAGCTGCAGAGAAGGGAAAACAAAATATTCAGTTAGGACAGTGGAAGGTAACTCTGCTTGCCAGAGCATGGCTGTTGTCTGGGGAGGACTGGAATGAGGTGCATGTTCCCCCTCCCTAGTTCACAGCCAGAGCTTCATTTCAAAAGGCAGAAGATAGATGTGCGAGAGGCACCTCTGTTTAGGAGTGGTAACTCCTAAGGAGGGCTGAGATGCACTACCACATGTGGATCCTCAGAGCCTGAAGCATGAAAAATGCCTACGCAAGAGTATCCAGCCTGTAGCTACATCATAAACATCTGTGACAGTACAGTCAGGAGATGGGAACAAGAAGTCACAGCACAGACATTGGCAGCATGGGGTCTTGACATCCCCTCCAGATCTCCCAGGTCAAAACCTGATTCTGAGACATAGGAGCCCATTTGCTCAAGACATAAAAGTGCCTGAATACATGGGTTAACATTCTGACATTTCCTTTATGCAGCCTTCCAACATCTTCTTAAAAACTGAATTACCCTGCACAATTACCATTCCTTGTACCAGAAAAACAACCTATATACAGCTCTGCTCAATTACACAGTGTTACAGAAGTGTAAAGCAAATCATTCAAAAATATAATTTGAAGCTATTATTATTAATATTGTGGCAGAGACCCCAGGTGAGCTCAGAGTCCAAATGTAACAGGTGTTGCACATATTTCATTTCAATTAAATACCATAATAGGGAGGCCAGCCCAAGGCTAGAGGGAGCCAAATTAGGAAATTGCATGAAAAATACAAATAAAATCTATCACAAATTCATTCAGGTGAGGTTCACAGGAACTTGGCTAGCTGGTCATCTGGGCAGCGCTTTCTATTATTAAGGAATGAGGCAATCTGTCCTCGCCAGAGAAAGACCCTCACAAAGCAACATTTTCTGCTGATCACTATGGCCAGCTGTGACTTATGTTGAAGGGGAGGAACAATCCTGGAGCTCTACCACCAGCATCTCAGACGAACCCTCACAGGTTTGTCTGAGACTGTGTAGAAGAGCTGAGAACTGTATTCAGGTAACTGAATTCAGGCTGTTCAACCAGAAGAACGTATGACATGTCTGCAACAGCAAGGTAACATCACTAGATGGGCCATCACTAGAAAGTCTTTGGCAAGGACATTTTCTGGGTAGATTTTTAGTTTTGGAAAGAAAAATATGGACTACACTAGAAGCTCTCTGCTACCCGGCCAACACAACTACTGGACATTGCTTTCTAAAGGCAACTCACTTAACAGTCCAAGAAACCAGTCTCTCAAAACTTGGAAATAATTGCTTTTCCTCCTCAGCTCTGCCTTATGGAGTCCTACATCAAATCAGATAAATAAAACACAGTTCAAACTCCACACACACACTGCAAATAAAGCTGTGATACTTTGCCTTGGAATCGAGCCATTAGGATGGGAAGCAGTATCTACAAAAGATGACATTGATTTGGGGAGAAATATATTGGGAACACTGGAAACATGACACTATAATATCCGCCTCTCCTTTTCTTTAAAATTAAAACAAACAATGCTTTCCTTAGATTCCCCTCCCCCAAAAAAAGATGAGAGAAGTTGAAGCCAATTTTACAGCATCCCGATGATGAGTGTTTCCATAAGCTAATTGGTGCCCATTACTATGGAATTAAAAGGCAAATGGCTTGAAGGCAATTGAGCCTCATCACTTTCATTATTGTCTTTGGGGAAAAGATATCTCAGATTTTTAACCCCTTTGACCCTTAGGCGTTTAGACAGGTTGTCTGCTGGCCCTGACACATTTTTGTCACAGAAAGAGACCTCAAAGAAAGGTCCAAAGAACTGCAGAGGGCAGAAGGGACAGCTGCAAAGGCAGCACCCATGAATGTTCCAGAGGTAATCAGCAATGCACCATTACAGCACACTTGGAGCACGCTCCCACCAGCCTGTACCCAGCCTCCCTCCCCTGCCTTCCCGTCTTTGTAACCCAGCACATGGGCCTCGAGCCCACGGCCTCGGACCACCTGTACTTGCTACACACTTCACAGTTGCTTTCTGGCTGTTTCCTTGCCAAATCCCCCACTTCAGTTGCCATTAGCTTCCAACCCAACACACTGGATGCAGAATGGACCAGCATCTCTGCTACCCAGAAAACAGGACTGGCTGAACATTGCTTCCTAAGTAGGACAGATACAATATCTGATGCAAACCATAAGAGTTTCACCTTGGAATAACCTCCAAAATATAACAGAAAGATTTCTGGCTTCTTTTAAAGTTTAAAAACTAAAAAGGCTGACACAAGCAGCAGATGAAAAATAAATTCTGCTCTTTCCTTTTGTCACAGCTATTCCACCTATCCAGAGTCACTAGGATTTTTCCTTCAGGTTCTCCTCCCTCCCTCCCCGCTTTTTTTTTTTTTTTTTGTGACTAACTTCTCATTCCAAGGAAAACCAAAGCCACCCGGGATACGAGCACCGAACAGCTGCTTGTTGCTTGCTTACTTAACAGCCCAAGTGTGGATTGGCACCTCTTACAAACACGGTCAGAGAGAACAATTTGTTACTCATCTGCAAGGTTCCCAAAGAAGCCTTCCTTAACTGTAATGTAACTTTTCCCCCTTTACCTTCCACAGAGGAAGAAAACAAAAATGAACCTACTTCTGCAGACACCTTCCCATTTATTGTCACCTCCTCTAGCAGTGTGCCGAGTGCACTGGGGACTGCTATGAATAATTACATGAATCGGGAACAATTTCCTACCTTTGTTACCCAGACTCGGGCACTGCCCACTGCACAGGGAGACTAAAAGGGACTGTTGGTCTATTCTGGCATTGGCATGTCCTTTGGGAAGGCTGTCAGTGCTAATAAGAGTCCATAATGAGCATGCAGGTCTTTGAAGCAGGCTTGATGAGTGATCGCAAGGAATGCCAGTCATCCTGAGCTCAGATTTAACTCCCTCCCACATACGGCTTTTGTTAGCTTGCCGTTTACAGCTTAAAATTATTGGCATCATAAATGTTGAATCATGAGGCTGAAATTAAAAGAAAGGATTCCTGCTTTGCTTGTGGCTCCCTCCCTTGTTGCACACCTCTCTCCTCCCCCCTGCTTTGGTTGCGTACCTCATTCAGCTTATATGACACGTTTAAGTCTCAGAGGGATGAAAGCTATGGCAACAGGAGTTGTGCATCTAATCCCTGATGCAGAGTGCTAAAAACGTACCACGCAGCATCACATTTCCTATTCACAAGATTGTTCATGTTTTCATTCATGTTAACTTGGGAGAGAAGTTACAGAAATTCTGTATAAGGAAAAAACTCAGGGCAGCCAGTCCAACATGGGGTCAGGGCACTTGGTTTATAATGCTGAAGCAGGTTCGTGGGGGCAGGTAGAAGTGGGGCTCACGCCTGGAAGAGGGATATCAGCCTGGAAGCATAACAATAAGTGTTATAGCCAGTAGAAGTGCCTGGGAATTGCTAGGGTCTTGTTTATATTGCATTTTTGCTCTAGGTCATTACCTCTACCCACATACAGGGGTTGGTAATTCAGTATCGCACATCTGGACAACACTCCCTCAACTCTGACTTGCTTCAGCTGCTCTTGCATGCTAGCCACCATCTGAACCAGCACCCTCAGGTCACAATGCCCCAAGCTGCTACAGCTAGGACTGAGACACCCTCACTCCACAGGTAAGATACTACTGCTCCTCTACAGGCCAGACCCAGAGAGTGTGCTGGGCACAGAGAGATGGCCCAGCTCAGTGCCTCACCACCACCACCATCAGGAGCAGGGCAGAAATTCCACAGACCATTTGCATTTCTTGGAGACCCCTTCTGTTCTCTTTCCACCTGGAAAGAGACAAGTGGTGCAGGCCCATCTGTCCCGCCTTCCTGTCTTTGCTAACCAGGACAGCTCTACCTTCCCTAGGCAAGGGCTTGCTTTGTGCGGGCAGCCTGCAGAAGGCTGCACACCCCTGCCCAGTGAAAGCACACTGACAGCAGCCAGCTCGTTGTGTGACATGAGGAACCTGCTCTTACCAGTGCCTAGACAGTCCTGCCCAACAAAAAACTATGAATTAGACAAGCATCTAGAAATACCTGAACTCTACACACATTTGCAAAAAAAAAAAAAAAGGAGGAAAAAAAGCAGAGAACCAAACTTTGACAGTGCTCTCCATTCAGCTCTGCACTGCGAATTAATACGTGATTCACAGCTTCCCATCTGTGGGCTGAAAACTGGCTGCTTATGAATAAATATTTTTGCAATCTAAAGGACATATGAGGCCCGCTCTAGAATAGCTTTTGCATATGGACTGTGACTGATATGAGCAGACAGTAGGACTATTCCTGAACCCTGAAAAGAGACACAAAGACTTACCCCAGCCTTCAACCAAAGAGGCGGCTTCTTGCAGGAGGTTCAGCTGCCCCAGGAGCAGAGCTGGGGTCCCAGCACCTACAGACAAGGGAGAATGGGGAGCTATTGCTGACCTGGGAAGAGAGCCAGCTCCAAAAGACAGCCAACCCCTTCCTCTTTGCTCTCCCTCCATGTCCGTCAATAAAGGCTTTGGTGCAAACGAGATAATGCCAGGCTGGTATGGGCTAATTTGGGTGGGATTAAAGTGCAACCCTTATGCAATTAGAGACAGATTTGGGTAGAGGGCAATTAAGGAGGACATTACCATGACAGATCAAATAATAAATAAATTTTAAAAAGCTTTTCTTTTGAAGGAAAAATGTAAAGTCTGAGATGCTGTAAAGGAGCTGGCAAGCAACAGAAGGAGGCCCCCTCGGAAGGGCGGCTGCCCCCCACCTGAGGCGTGTGGGTGCCCTCGCTGCTGACCCACCTCAGATGGGCACTGGTGTGGCTTCAGGTGTGGCTGTTTGCCAGAGGGAAACCAGAGCACAGGGGTGGGAACCCACCCTGGGGGCAGCTGGGAGGCGGGGTTGATTCCAGAAGATTCTGATCCTGAGCTGGCATCAAGCAACACTGAAAGTTCTGCAGGAGGCATCTCGGGCAGCTCCTCTGAAACGTAAAGGTGCTTTTTTGTACTCTGTTTTTACTTTAGGAGGGTTCCCCCCTTCAGAGGCAGTGCTGGTCCCTGTGTGAGGCACTGGCAGCTTTGCAGGAGCCATGTTTTACCACAGCATCTCTTCTCTGAGCAGCTAGGCCCCTTGCTTCTTGAGATTGCTGGATATTGTGGGGAGGTTAGCAGTAATTTATGTATGCGGTGTGTTTTCCTTTGAAAAACAGTAGTTTAATGATGAAAACTGTCACCTCTAGCTTTGCAGTCAAATCTTTAAGCCTTGAGTGTGCTCATGGTGTGGGAGCAAATACAAAGCAATGGGTGACTCCTGAGGAGTGTGTGCTGCTGGCTTTGCTGAGCAAGTACCTGTTTACTAGGCACCCATCCCTGGCAAGTCTGCTGGCTCTGGTAGGAGATGCTTCTCTTCTCTGCAGTCCTTGAACAGCATCCAGGGATGCCTTGCTTGAGTAGATTACAGGGTTGTTGGTATGTATGCACCATGGCACCTTCTCCAAACATACACCCCAAGTGTTAACCAGCAAAGTAAACAGCACAAGCCTCCATGCTGAGCTGCTGCAACTTTTAATAACCAAAACTGTTCGGAGTTAAGGTTTGCCATCAAAACAGTCTGCTGGCTATGGCTTTTTTTTCTTTTTCTCTTTTGCTGTAGTCAAAATGATGAACCAGGGGTGCTGTTATTTACTTAAAGCTAATATTCCAGTGCTGCTTGTTCACTGTATTTAGTTTAACTTGATAAATACTGTATCTTTTTACTTAAAGTGTGAGTCTTTTCTTAGCCTACAGGGCAAGTGGCTGTTTGGTAGTAGCAAAAGCTAACAAAGAGTTAATGAGGAAGAGCAATGGACTTGTTACATCTCTTGGGGGGACCATGAAGGCAGGCCTCCTAAAAATCCCCTGGATTTATAATGGGGTCATTGCATTTTTATCAATGACATCTTTTCTGAGCCCTGTATGAGGAGCACAATCGTTCACCATTAAAATTAGCGAGAGGTATGAGTGTTGACCTGGGCTTTAAATGAATGCTGAGCAAACTCCTTGCTAGCTGTGTAGAAGCACTCCTGGGCAGTGCAAGGGGCACAGGACAGAAGTGGCCATGCAGGTGTTATTTGATAATAAACTTTGAATTGGGGTTGCATTTGAAATAACTGCCTAATGCTGAGGCTGTCTTTATAATTTTCTGCCTTAAGATGTTGCTTGCCTGAATTCCAGTTTAGACTGGAAAAGAAGGAAAGTTCTTCCACTTTAAATGGGAAATAAGCTAGCAGTGCAGTTTGGCTTAGTCTGGTGGTGGAGACTTGGGGGGGAAAGGTGTAAGCATCTGAAAGAATCCCTGATGAGCACTTCAGTTTGCATAGAAAGGTTACCAGCATTATGTTTCTTCAGTATAGTTTGAAATCTTGCTGTTCTGTATATAGATGGTGTATGTCTGTTTTTATTCCAAGAGTGCCTGTGGTACACTGGATGTAAGTTCACAAATATATGTGAAATTCTTCAAAAGAACTGGTGTCATGTAGAAACACATTCCAATAAAGATCATAATGACATCTTCAAAGAAAGCTTGAATACTTAATTTGTTTGCGAACAGAAATTAGGCTTGGGGAAGCGTAGGCACTCATGCACATTTCGGAGACGCTTAAAAATAAGGACAGTATGGTTAAAGTGAGTGCTGATGGACCAGGCTCTCATCCTGAAGTGGTCCTTGTTAGAAAGCTGACTTGGGCTGTAAGCAATTGCTAGGGCTTGTGGAGCAAGCAGTCCCTCACAGGAGCAGTTTGTCCTTGCCTGGCCTTTAGTCTTTGGGACAGGAAAACTAAATTTTACTCCTGCTATTATAAGTTTTGAGCTAGCCCTGTACTATCATTTTACATATGTCAGGATTTGTCTGGGTGGGGGAAACAGATTCTTGTGGGTATCGCAAAGCAAGGTACTCTAGACTGTATGTTTGAAAACAGCTCTGTGTGGGCTTTCTTTCAGAATAGCTGGGAAATGGTTTGGTTAGTTTATCTGTGTAGGTGAGCCCAAAAAATGCTCAATGCACTGTCTTCTGATGGGGGAGAAGTGGTGTTTGTAATTCAGACTGTAGTAGGTTTGACAGCTTGCATATGTTGTGAAGTGCCTCTCCTAAATTTTCAGGTGATGAGGCTGTGCTGAGCAAAATGGGCTGGCTTCCTTCACAAGAGCTGTTTGAACCTTTTATTGGATGAAGTCTACCCTTGTGATGGAGACGTTTGTAGCTCCGCAGACCTGGCAGTGCATCTGTAGGAAACAAGTGCTAAGTACACAAAGGCATCTCTTCTTCCTGGTACATGCTGGTCCTGGGAGAATCCATCCCAGGAAACTTCATTAATCAAGAGAACCCCCAAACAGTCTGAAGCTTACTTTAATGGAATAGTTATAGCTAATGTAACAAGACATATTCAATGCAGAAAATATGAACTAAATCCAGACATGGGAATTAACTGAGAGTATATGAGGTAACCTAATTATTTACCTAATTCTGTGCTTTGGATGTACCTGGGGGCTCTCGCTGTTTCCCTGTAAGCAAAGAGCAGCTTTGAGTCTGCATAGCATTTACTTTAGATTGAGTGAAACAAGAATAAATATAGCAATAGAAGTAAAATCTTTATTAGAGAGCAGGTGTGCTGATCTCCTCTTTAACATGCCACATTAATTTGGCCTGCAGCAATTGCAGCTGCCCCCACTGAAGTGAAGAACCTTGAAAATAAAAAGGTGCAAGAGCAAGAAGACAATCTCTGTGGAGGTATTTCCCATTGGTATTTCTGAGTATGCTGTGGTGATTTAGATGCAGTTTTCATTTTAAAGGGGTTGCCAAACAGTTGTACCCAGGCTACTTCAAAGCAATACTCAGAAAAGAAAGCTTCTTTCTTCTCGTGTCCCTGGAGGAGGTAGTGGAGAGGCTGCTCAGGCAGTGAACGCAGTCTACAGCTGAATGTCTCCTCATGCGTCTGCGGTTGCCAGCACTGCTGTGATACAGGATGATTTTTATTCTATGTTGGGAGTCTCTGAGCAAATTAAGCTTGGGAAACCTCAGTCCACCCATAACCTCTATTGTGGGGCAGTCCCATTTATTGACTCGTAATGAGGACATTGTCCAACACTGTAGTACCTGGTTCCGATTTTCAGGAAGTGTAAATTGGTAGAAAACTGCAAGTGCTTTAAGCATGGCTGGTGAGGGCAGCAGGACCAGTTGTGCTTGCAGAAAAAAGATGATGATGGAGGATAGTCTCTTTTCTTCCTGTAGTAACCAAAATTACCGGTCAAATTATTGTTGAAACCTAGTAACACAGATCACTTACATTTTTAAGATACTTTATTAAGGTATTTTAAGAAACCTTTTCCTGTTTTTTCCTGTTCTGTGATGGTTTATTTAAGCTAAAATTTTGCACTGGGAAGAGATGTTGGGGTTTTTTGGCCGTGCTCTGCCTGACCATGTCTATTATCTAAACTGTCCAATGAAAAAGGTACCTTTTATTTCTCTGTTGCATGTTATTCTTTGCATTCTAGCTCTTTGGGATAGAATTCGTTTCCTAAAGAGCATTGTTTTGGATAAACATGCGGAAGAGCTTTTGGATCTCCTGTTGTGATGTGTAATTAGAGCAGTAATATACCATGGGAAGGAGTTTCTTTGGAAGCACAAAGGGTAGAGGAAGCACTCCTGCTTAAGCAGAGAGGAAGAGGTGTATCAGAAAAGGGGTAAGCTTTGTTTACAGGCTCCTGAGCAAAGGTGATATGAGCAGTGAAAAGTTCAGTAACCATAGACTTGTTAAAAGTTGCCCTTGACTGCTTACAGGCATAATTTTAATTTAAATGTAATAAAAATCTAAAAGGGAAAATTAAGATGCAGAAAGCAGTTAAAAAGCCTGTCTGAAGACATCTGCAAAATGGGTTTTTTCTAAGCAAATATAAGAAAACTGTTTGTTTCTTTTATTGTCAAACAATAATAGTGCCTTCATTTATACAATGCCTTTTACAGCCAAATCTTTTTCATAGATTACTTCCAAAACAACACAGAAGTTGATTTATTTTTAAACCCTGTCCTCATAACCCTTTTCCTCCCAGTGGCATAGCATCTCTTCATCATAGTGGTGAGCTATTGAGAGCTGAGCACGAGGTTATGTGGTAAGTGGGGGGCCTGTTTGGCTGGGTCAAAAGAAAGCGGGGACTCCGCTTCTTCACATCAACCTTTTCCCTTTGTGCTGAGCGCGTTGGCAACACTCTGACACAAAACCATTTATCTGTGGGGCCCAGTGCAATGCAAGTTAAATTAAGGGTGAGGGAGGCTTGTTCTGCTTAGGGTACCCGTTATCTCAGTGAGTGTATTTTTTTCTAGGCAAGTCCCTTTTCCAGCTTTTTGGTCTTTTTCCCAGTCCACGTTATGTCCAGATACCAATAGATGTGCTCTCTGTGTTCACAACTCCCTTTCGCAGTCATTTGAGCATAGACAGATCCCTAGGAGGTCTGTGGATTCCACTTCACCTGAATTTGCTAGCAGGCCTGAAAGTGAAGCGATCTGCTTGCTTCTCTTGCAATGGAGACAAAAATAGAGGTGTCTGTTTCCCATAGCATACCCTCTAAAAATCCCACTGTTCTCTACAGAGGATAAAGAATACTTCTACTGTGACACAGGTTACGTAGACACCAACCCTGTCAGATCTGAGGATCTAGCAATGTTTTGCAAAGTTAGTCAGCAATATCCATAGATCATTGCGGGGGGGGTGGGTGAATTGAGGTGTGTGAGCCGTCCCAGCCGTGCATGGCTAAATCCCTGTGACCTCAGCTGGAGGTGTAAGGCCATAGCTACAGCCCTGCACAGCATAAAGGATTTTGTGTGTAGCTGTGAAATGACCATTGCTTTACTGATCTGGATTTTCCTGTCCTCTTCTGTGATGGGAGGTCAGAGCACTGTGAAATAAGGAGGTTGATTTGTCCTGTTTATTTGGACTGCCTTGACTTTCTGCTCAGATTTAGAAATACAAATGGGTAAGAAGGCTCTTGGTATGTGGAGGAACAAAAGAAGCATAAGGTACTGGTGGGAGTTGGAGACAAAGTAGAAAACTTCAGTGTAGTTGTGGCAGTGGCATTGGAGATCCTGATCTTAGTTGGGCCCTTATTGGGCTGGGTGTTGTACAGTGAGAGTCAAGCCTGACCCCTGGAAACGTACCAGGTGTCATCAGGGGACTAGACCAGACCAGAGTCACCCAAGACAAGAGGCTTGGTAGTATCTGTGTCTTCTAGCCCAGAACATTGGGACAACTCGCATTCCAGTTACATGATGGCCTTGCAGGCAAATCAAGACAAGAAGGACAAGGTGAAGCTTGCCAGCACAATGAGAAAGAAAGCAGTTGTGACAAGGTGTCAGACAATCCGAAGGAAAAGTTAGTCTTGAACAATTGATTTCAGCCATAAGAAGCTATAGCAGGTACCCAAGAACGATTGGCAGTGTACCTGTTTTAATCCCTTGGGTATCTACTGCGTATCTCTGCCTCCCCAAGGGAGCAGCTGGCTGGATAAGCAGTAATTACATGTCTAATGTCAGGAAAGCAAATCAATGGCAGAACCTAAGACTAGAAGCCCCCAAATTCCTGACTTAAAGCTTTGTGCTTGAAAGGCAGGAATTGAATCTTTCCCTGGGTGAGGAACTTGAAACCTACAGCCAATTAATAACTGCTATAAAATAGTGCTTTAGTCTGAAAATGCTGACAGAGAATTTAATGCACCTTATGGAGGGCGGGGGGTTATAGCTTAATTAATTAAGTTTTGGAAAGTCTGTAATCCTTGGACAAAGGGCTCTGTGTAAATGTAATATGCAACAGCTGCTATTAATGCAAGCTGTTCTAGTTTCATATGGACTGGGGACATGAGGTGCTTTTAAAAGAGAATTACTGGTGACACTTTTTCAAGAAGGAGAAACTGGGAACCTGGCTTATGATGTGGTTACAGTCAAAGCAGAAGACTTGAAGATCTGCCTCCTGGGGTGTATGAGACTCGGGCTTCTAAGCCTCTTTCCCCGCTGCTTGGGAGTGATCAGACTACTATAGCTGTCAGTGTGTGTCTCTATTTTAAGCAATTACGTTAACTGCAGGGACCACAGCCCCTCAGTTAACTGCCATTTGGCTGATGTGCATCAGTTACTATGTAATATTAGCTTAATCCATGAGAGAGTGGCTTTACTGCACTAGTGCAACATGCTAGGAGCATGTGCACAGTTAAACTTTAGCTGATCAAGCAGAACCTCATCCATGACTGTCCACATACAGCTTTGTCATCTGCTGCCTGGATGATGATGACAGGGTTTGAGTTATAGGAGCCCTTGCATGGCTGTAAGTGATCTGCAGGACAGGACCTTGCAGTACTTCAGAACAGCAAGAATGCTATGGAGACTTACAGCTGCATAACCTTGTGTTGAGCAAGCGTAAAGGACATGAGCTGCTGCTGCCCTGGCTGGGCAGCTACCTGTCCACATGGTGGCTTGGGTCACAGGGACATGTCTGTTGGTGCTGGTGCAAGCAATGCAGGGGCTTGGGACCTCTCTAGAGAGGAGCTCTTCTGTAGTGCCATCAATGCCACGATCTGTGCTGCTGCAAGGAGCTCTCACAGTGCACTTCATGAGGGCTGCTTTTTATCCTCTCTGTTCACAGGGAGGTATTAAGTCATGTCACTTCACCCCAGCACGGTGGCCTATTTGTCCCAGCTGAGGCTGGCTGCCCTGCTGCCTGGCTTTGAAGGAAGCTGGCTCTGAGGGTTGTGCACTTAACTCTGAGCACATCCTCCCCACTGAGCTAGAGCAGAGCGAGATCACACAGCCCTGAAGCTTTCTGTCCCTGCCTCCTACAAGTGATGCTTGACAGCTGGCAGCTACTACTACAGGGTGGCTGTTGTCTTCCTGAGATCCCTGTCCTCTTAGGGGTTAGTGCTGTGAGTGTGGGGTGCCTCTTGGAGCTGCTTGGAGAACAGTGGGAAGTGACAGAACTTCCCAGAGCTCCTTGCTGGGGCTAGGCAGGAGCATATGGGCCTCGCATGCATGGGTTGTCTCTGTTGTTGGAGTAATTGCTCATCTGGCTAAAAGCCATTCCAGTTCAGATGTTGAAAAGGAGCTGCTGGTGACACTTTCCAGGTTTCAGTCCTCCTCCCTCACCACCTCCTTGCTGTCCTAATTAAATTTAACATTAAAGTAAAACATTAAAGACATTATCATAGAGCTTTAATCTGACATACATAAGCCTCTTTCTAATTTGTTAGGTCATTAGGGAGGCAAAATAAATAGAAATGAGTTTGTGGAGGCTAGAACGTTTGAGGAATCGGCATTTTGAGGATGGGGCTATTCTTTGTTTTTTAAGTGAGTGTGTGCTCTGCTGAGTGGGCTTGGCAGCATTATGTTGTCTAAACCTGGCATTTTAACAGCATTGTATGTAGCGGAGCCAAATGTGGCAGTTGTACTTGTTTGTGCTCTGGGAGTTTGCAATGCCAATCCAAGAGCTGGGATTCCCTGTTCTGTTTCCAACATCATAAGACTTTCTTAACATATATTTGAATTTGACTTCTGGTTTTTTGAGCCCTTTAACTCTTTGCATCTCTTGCCTGCAATTGTGAGGATTCAGTGTGTCTTGTTTTGCTCAGTGAAAGCAATAATCATTTGATTACAGGAACTGAAGCTTCCAGTAAATCAGAAGTAGCATGGTCAGCTGTAGAGATAGAAGGTGTCATTCTCCTGCATGCATTCCATGTAGTCACTGTGTCACGAAATCTCTGAAAAGCCCTTTCACATAGCACTGAGGCTTATCAGAAATAAGAAACGATTGTACAACTTACGAGATCAGAATTGCTCTGGTTTTGTCAGTGACGTAGGAGAAAGCTGCTCCCTTCAAGGTGGAATTGTGCAACAGGCTTTATCAGGTTATTAGGTGACTCTTCAGGAAAGCATTTAAATATGTGCTAACTTTGAGCCTTTTTGACACTGAGTCTCTTAAAAAAATGGTAGAGAGAAGACTACTGTCACGTTAATTCTATGTATTGCTGTCTGCACTTCCAAATGCAGGGAGGAAGCTTGGGGAAGTCGAGGAACTGGACCCTGCCATGACTCCCTGTAGTTGCGAACAAATGGCATATTCTGTGCAGTTTCGTGTATGGTTGTAGAGTGGATGTGGTGGTGCTTTCTGTTGCATGGCGAGTTGGAGACTGCAGTCATTAACCATTTGAGTGCCACAGCATGAGTTGTATGATTCATATGGTTCTGTATTTGAAAGGCTTAGATATGCACATGAAGGTTTATCCCTTGTTTTACATCTATGACATTTAACTCTTGTATAAAAGCACGCTATTGGTAAAGGTGCTAATGCTATGAATAACTGGTAGTACTAGATTTGGTTCATGCCTTTCTACTTGTATATTAAACTGAAAACAACTAAAGGGTGGAAAAAACACTGCTCTATTTTAAGGGAGCATGCAGCATTCCTGCAGTCAGAACTGTTCTAAGGACTTAGGAACTGCAAACAAATCCCTTTCAGCTTAATTTACAAAATAAGGCTTTGCTGTATAGGCTGCATTGGCCTGAGGGCTGTTTTGACAGACTTGAAGTTTGGAGTAGAAGTTCAGTTGCAGGTGTGTCTAGGTTCACTAGATCTTTAAACAGGCTGGGGACCAGAAGGTCTAAGTCTCTCTGGTTCAGGAGAGGCTAAAAGGTTTGGCTTAGAATTTTGATAGGTTTGTCTTTCCATGTCAGAATCCAGAAGAGATGAAATACTGAGGTTTTATATTGAATAGAGGTCATTATTTAGCCTTATGTTGCGGTGAGCATGTGGTGGAACTGAGCTACAGTGTTCACAGGGTACTGCAGTAGTAGCAGCTGAGAATCTAAAATACTGTTTTGTAAAGAAACAATGAACTCTCCAGGAAAGTGGATTTTTTTTTTTTTTCAAAACCTTTAATGTCGATTTCTGCTGAAAATAATGGGGTGAGAAAATTGAGGGGTGAATATTTGCTTCACCAGCCCCACTTCTTCTGTTGTGAAGACTTGGCCATGCAATTTACACTACCTCATGGTTTCAGGCAAGGAAAGGTTCTTTCATTAACATTTTTTTAGAAGGCAAAAACTTGAGCAGTAGTTGTGTATTTGCTTGATGAATCTTCTTCCCAGCATATGTTCAATGCTTGGATGAATGAATTATTTAAGTGTATTTGAAGGTTATGACAGACACCTGTAAACAGACAGATATTGATAAAAATGTCATTTGGAACCAGATATCTGCCTTTCTCGCAATCCAATTTCTACTGATGGCGAACAGCCCAGAACTAGCAGCAAAGTGCATTAACCCAAACTGTGATGGGCAGGCTGTCCTTAGAGGGAACATGATCAGGGCCTTATTTACCTCTTGCTTTGATGTAACTCCAGGAGTTAATGGAGTTATTTTGTAATTTACACCAGAGCAAAACAGGACTGACTCTGGATGTGTATCTGTAGGCATACGGTAGACTTCTTAAAGCAGTGTACCAGCTAAATGGTGCTAAAGCCAGCGGCTGAAGGTTCCAGTCTTACCTGCCTCTACAATTATTCTTCTGAAAGGTTTACTCCAAACAAGTCAGTTCACCATGGCAGGTTCCTTGTTTTTTGCATGCTGTAAGTCATGCAGAGAAGAAATGCCTGTAGTTGTATGTTCTTCACACATGAAAAGAATGGTGAGACCATGCTCTTGATCAGGGTGCTGCCTTCTTTGGGTGAAGTCAAACATAACCAGATGTGGTCATTAACAATTGACTTCTTTTGCCTAATAGCTCTCCAAGATCTCCTCAAAGCTTGTAAATAGGATTGTTTTCTGCTGTGATGTGAATTGCTTGTGATGGCTGTAGTGTTTGGATACATTGGAACTACTAACATACTTTTTGATAGGAAACAGACACTGAAAGTTCTACCAAATTACTGTTGTTCTTAACCTCTTAGTATTCTAAGAGGAAGCCCTCATTCTGGCTATCTTTCTCAAAGCCAGAGAGTAATATAATATGAATGGAAGTGGTACTGTTGTACAGTTCTCTAGGTTGAAGTACAGAGTTGTCCACAATGAAATGATTATTTGGTGGTAGTCTTAGATTTCAGAAAAGTGAAACCAAAAGGACAAGGTTAATGGAAGTTGAATTTCATCAGGATTGCTCTTATTTCCTATTTTATAAGCTTGTGTTCCATGCAGGTGCTTGGCTTATATCTTCATGCTGTCAATAAACCTAACACGCTTGAAGCAGACAGGATTAATGCAGATTTTAAGGGATATATTTAGAAGTAATTTAGCTATCATCAGTCAGAAGGGTGGGGAGAGATGTGATGGTTATTCATACTGATTGAATATTCTATTGATAGAGATACTTATTAACCCTAAACATGTCTTTCCATCTTGTTTTCAGGTCTCGAGGAAAAAAAATCAACCCTTGAAATTCAGATAGAGGGAGGTGGAATTCAAGTGGAGAAATGAGCTGGGAGGGAAGTAGCAAGCTGGCTAATAAGACAGACCACTGATGTTGGCTGGATGACACTGGAACAAGTGCTACACAACATGACAAGCAGTAATGGAGGAGGAGGGAGGCAGACAGCTGGGTGATGGGTTTCTTTTGTTGATGACACAGGTGTTCAATGTGTTTAGAATTTGGGATCTGTGTTTTAACATTCCTTCTTGAGCAAGCAATGAATGTACTTGCTCAGAGCTAACTCTCCCCCCTGCCCCCTTTTTTTTTTTTTTCCCCAGAGACATGAGGGGGGAGGGAATAGTCTGTTAGTGAGTGATCTCTGCCTTATGAGCAAGAGAGATCAAAATGCTCCTGCTCTGATGGTAATTAGGCTAAGGAGCCATGGGGCAGGAGCAGTCCAGTGAAGAACCAAGTGCTTGGTTCAATTGGTACAATTTTCATCTCTGTTTCTGAAGACACTGCCCTGCACTCTGCTCCCTCATTGCATTTCCTGAACAGAGATTTCATTTCAGATAGTGCACTCAGCTCTTTACACTTTTAGGAGCATTTATAAAATGGAATTACCAGAAATAATCATGGTAATTAACATATAGAGTTATAAGGAGGAAGATTAATTACAAAGCTGTAATTCATCTGCAAAATATAAACCATGAGGAAAACTTGCATAGGTTAGTGGCAATGAGGTATGTTTAGCAGAGCTGCATGCCCAAGGAATTCAGCCTGTGCTGCTGCACAGAAGAAAGGAAACTGAGGCACTGAGAGGCAAAGCGTCTGGTCTTTGTCAACCAAAAAATCAGACAGATGGGAATGGGATCGGAAAGACCTGATTCTGCTCCTTGCTGTGAACAGGGGACAGAAATCCTTTTTCATTATACTGAGTGTTTTCTGCACTAGAAATTTTAAAAATTGCACAGGAAATCAGTGGCATTGCTGAGAAATGGATCTGTCTCCTGCACTCCTGTTTGGTGCCTGACCAGCAGTGTACTCCATTATGGCTTTCAGCACTATGTATCAGTTTACACCAGCAGAGAAGCTAGCCAGTTTGATATAACAGTCTGCTGAATAGCTTTAGGTTATTTTATGAAGGGAGGAGGGTCTGGGAGGTGATGGTAGATGACAGAATGCTATACATTCCAGGGCAGGGGTTTCTAGTTTATTACAATGATTGTAGGGGAGGGCTGATTCCTACAACTAATTGCTTTTTTTTTACTGAAGATGCAAGCAGTTGATAATGACAGTAATTAACACTGTAGAAACAAGGTCAAACCCAATAACGTTACCCACTAAAAGTCACTTTCCCGAAAGTCATGTCAAAATCATTGCCTTGGAGTAGCTTGAAAAAAAAAAATTAGGGGAAAAAAAAAGGCAACTGATGATGAGCTGTTTGAATTATGTAAATGCTCAGGTATCCATGGGGTTTGACCTTTTTGCAGATGTAATTTAGCATTCAAGACACTGTCATCTTGCTGCCAAAGTCAAATTAGATGCTTGCTACTGCAATTGATAGCTGATATCCGATCTCCTTCAAGAACAGGCAGTACAGAAAGACAGGCAATGTTATTTGCTACAGGAATGGGAAGCTGCATTTTTAAATATAAAGTGGTTGAAGAGTTTTGGATCCAATTCAGATGAGCAATAGGCTTTTATAAAAAACATGCACCTGGTTCTTCAGGTCATTATACCCGATTTTATGCATCTGCAGTCCTGCAAGATGGCTCTGGGCTCAGTAGCTATCCAGGATTGTCTCACCTTGGGCTTGCTTTGTACCAGTGGAATGGCTCTGGGCCAAACCTGCTCCTAGCCACGAGAATAGGGGACAGTGATAGCGTAGCCATGTTGCCCAGAACTACTGAGTTTCCAACTAGCAGTCAGAGATGGAAGGAATCCTAATCTGAGCGAGAGCTTTTTCAGTGATGCCAGAGACTGTACAACTCCCAGCACAGGTGCAGAAATGGCTTCTGTGCCTGAAGCACAGGGGAGTGATACAGATGAAGGGCTAAGCTCTGTGCCACCCAAAATCTATGGAGACTACTGATGTCCATAGCATGTGGGTTATGTACCTGTGTAAACCTCGCTACCTCCATTTGTCAACATGGTCCCATCCATGCTAGCAATAAAAAAAAAAAACACCACCAAACCCAACCCCCCTCCCCCTTGTGTTCTGCAGGGAGTTTGGCTGCTTGGTGGAGGTTGCTCCTGTTCCCAGTGTGCCAGGTGGTTGAGCCAATTGCGTTCCCACCAGGTTTGATCCAAATAGCCTCATTGGCCTCCCTTCATACTGAATCAGTGTCCACTATAGTAAATAGAAATGACTCTGAAGAAATGCCTGCTCTTTCTGGCCCTCTTGACCACAGAATCTGAAAAAAGCATCTACTTCTCTAGAGCTGGAGGCAGGTAGCTCACATTAACTCTTCTGAATTGGCCTGGCTTGCAGCCCTGCTAAGGCATTTCTTTTTGCCAATATCAAAAAGGCTTCCCTAAAGTTGTGGTTGCACAGTAGCACTTTCTGGCTACAGCAAAGCTGTCCCAAGACTTCTGATCCTTTCCTAGCTTCTGTGCAGCAGCTGAGAGTAGTTTGGGCTCAATGTACAACTGTCCTTCATGCCAGTAAAGCTCTGCTGGTTGCACAGAAAATACAGACAGTAGAAGCTGTCTACTAGCTGCCTGGCTTGGATGATTGGAAATGTATTTGCTACTGTTTGTTGTTGTTATACAAAGGATAGCCAAAATGCAGATCTTCAACAGAGCTATTTTAGTGGTTTCCTGTGAGCCTGCGCAAATTAGTAAATGACTATAAAAGAGCAGCAATGAAAAACTAGGCTATATGTTTCTCTGTGACTAGGCTCAGAAGAACACCGCAGGCTGCTGTTAGCGTTTTGCTCCAGCATTAGCCCAGTAATTTCCCTGAAGTTGCTCAGTATTTCCACAGGAACAAATGAGAGCTGAAGTTGGCTCCAGATTCCTGCCTGTAATTGCTCCTTTGTTGTTGCCAAAAGTTAACTCTAATCTGGTGCAAGTTGTTACTGTTCAAGTGCTTTCCACCTTGTGCCTTCAGTGCAGCTCTTTCTACCCAAAACCAGCAGAGAGTTTGGCCCGTGTGTTTTATTACAATAAATCCTTTTTCCTTTCCAAAGGGTTGTTTGGGGGTGGTGTGTGCTTTGGTCCTAGCTTCTAAATTGGGCTTGTGTACTCTGAACTTGGATAAGAGTGCATAACTGGATCCAGCTGTGTTGCCTTTACTGTTTAATGGTTCAGTTCAAATGCAGGTTTTGTATTTCATGCTTCATTATTTTTCTTCTTCCCCATTGTGTGACCATTTGTAAACTGAAGGTGAATTGCACAATGTATTCCTCCCAGGCGTGCGAAGAAGACAGATATTGAGCATAATTTGAAAACTACTTTCCCTTGTTTGATACATTAGTAATGTTTGAGTGGCTTTTACAAATCAAATTCTGACACTTCTTGCAGTTGAGCTCATCTCTCTGCATTTGGAAGTAGATTTTGGGGAGCTGCTTCCTTGTCCTCTGTCCCAGAGAGTCATCTTCTGGGTAAATGATTCTGCCCATCCCTGCTGCTGTGGCCAGGGGAAGGAAAGGCCATATCAGCTGTCCTGAAGTTGGAGGTGACTGTCCTAGCTAATTCCATCCCTGATGTTCGGCCTGCAAGCGTTTCATGTATGGTTTGAGACTATATAGGGAGTGCAGAGTCTCAAATGGCCACTGTGTGAGCTTCGGTGTAGGAAGGGAGTGTTGCAAGACCACAGCTGCTGTCTCCTGAAGAACTGTACTTTGAGTTGTTGTGGAATCTGCTAAATTTTTTG
Organism: Scopus umbretta; assembly: GCA_013400535.1. NCBI lineage: Eukaryota > Metazoa > Chordata > Aves > Pelecaniformes > Scopidae > Scopus > Scopus umbretta. Next base: position 52,908 of record VZTL01027939.1, on the reverse strand, counting down.
GGGTAAACGTTTGCAGTTTTCTTCTTAGCAGCAATAGCTGCTGAGGCACCATGCACCTCTCCAGCTGAGTTTATGTAGGATGGTTTAATAATCATCAATATTTAACTATTAAGAAAGGGACTTCTGTGTTAGGGAAGCGTTTCAAATCAGCCAGGTTTTGAAGTGTAAACTGTTTTTTACCTTTCACACATTCTGGTGAGTGTTTTCTGTTTATCGTGGATTTTAAAGAGACTCATGTTCAAGCCTCATATCCCCCCACCAGGATTTATTTGAAAGAAAATAACTTGAAAACAAACATTCAGTTAGATTTCAAGAAATACTTTCTCAAAAGCTAAGCTGAAATGGTGCCTCCTCTTTTAAAAGCAAAAAGTCTGTCTTTGTAGTGGGAGAGGAAAGAGTTGTTTATTTGTAAGTTGTTAATATCAGTGATGTGCTCAAGAGAATAGATGATCCTTGTGTGCATACAATTAAGAATAGAAAGGGGCTTTCTCCATGTGTGAATTAGCTTGTCCCTTAGCAAGAAAAAGACTGTTCAGGGTTACGCAGTGCTGCCAAGTTACAGCTTGCACGGTGAGCATGATGACCGGCAGTGCTGTTTGAGGGATCCTAGTTCCTGGGGAGGCTTTCCAGAAAGGCCAGTAAGTCTTCAGCCTGGCAATGCTGCAGGAAGGTGCTGGCAGAGCTGGGGTGGGCCGCAGGTTAACTCTGCTTTACACATCAGCCACCATTCTTCAGTGTGCCAAGGAAGAGTCTAAGTACCATCCCTTCTTCGAGAATCCAGGAGTCTCAAGGCATGCGCTCTTCATAGATGCTGTGATAACACAGTGTTCTTGGAATGTATTAATTTGTCCTGACAAACAGCCATTAGCCAGACAGGCAAGACTGTGTCTTCTCCTGTAGCTGTGCCTGCAAAGCAGAGGCAGAATAATTTTTGCTCATTAAAAACAAACATTTGAAAACAGGCTGCCTCCCCTCTGCTCAGATGGTCTGCCCTGCACAGAGAGAAAGAAAATGCCAACCCACTGGAAAAAACAAATTTGCATTTGGGTTGTTTCTCTCCCTGCCAGAGTTAGCAAATTAAGGATGCTCCTAGCTTGGCATCAACACTACATCTAGTCATGTTTCTGGAGGTTTGAAACCTTACTTATGGATAAAATAATTTTGTATAGTTAGATTTTGCTGCCAGTAGCTGGCCCAGGCAGATGGGCCTTTGAAAAAGAGAATCCTTTGAAGGGCACGAGAAGCTTTTTTCCTTAGCCCTTGGTGGCTGGCCACCCTGCACTCTGCTCTGTGGCAGTGGATCAGTGTGCCAGTAAATCTGTGTTTATCAGCTTTGCTGCAAAGAACTTGTGTGACTTCAAACTAACCAAGTAATCTCTCAGTCAGCTTCTCACTGTTGTAGGAACAGGGAACTAAACTTGTCTCTGTGGTCTGTGAAAGGTGAACTCTTGACAATCTCGGTCACTGCCCTTGATATCAGAACAAGTAATTTACAATAAGATATTTACAGATATCGGTGTCCCATCGTCTTTAAGGTGCATTGTAACACACTGATAGATTGGCCAGAAGCGTGAAAGGACTGTTTTTATCTAGACATTTCATTCTTCTGCAGTCTTGTCTTCATCAAGCAAGTATCTCTTGAGTTTGCTTTTTCGTGAAAATTCAAGTGGTGGCATGTTTCTAAAAGCAAATAACCAGGAAACAGCAGACTGAAAGCTTAAATAGCCACAGGAGGCAAATGGTGAATTTGATCATGAGAAATCCCAGGTTGTGTTATATTGGTTATCTTGGTATCTCTCCAGCGAGGGTGGAGAAATGAAATTGTCCATCAGCCAAACTGTAGTGATGCTTGTAACTTGAGTATGCTGTGAGCTGAGAGTAAAGGTCAAACAAGTGAAGAACAGTTTCATCTATTTGCAAAATGTCTGTGAACAGAATCTGAGGGGAAGTATGTCGTATGATTTCCAGCAGTTTATTCCCCTACTTTGAATAACTAATGGGTGAGATTTACTTGTGTAAATGCAACAGGGTAAAGACTTAAATTTGTAATTCTCCCTCGTTATTTCGGCCCCAGTAGCTCTTGTTAGTGCAGCAGATCATACTTTCTTTATGAACTTTGCGTGGTTACAATACTTCTTCAGTCCAATAAACCTCTGCTTGGGAGGTTTATTTAATACACAGACCTGAGCCTGTGCTTGGCCCGACATGCAAGGCAAGCATCGCCCATCAGAGTCCATGCAGAATGGCCCCAGCTTGATCATGAAAGATGAGTTATCCCAACATGTGCTGCCAGTGTGATAGCTCTTCTCAGCCCTTCTCATAGCTGCTGTGCCCTTCTGTGTGCTATGCAGGGCACTATGTGGTGCTGCTCAGAACTTGGCCTATCTCTGCATATAGCTGGGGATACTGATAAAATGTTTGGGGGCTGTGGTTTTCTTCTCTCTGGGGTAATTATAACTGTATTGGGAATGACAATTTGCTTCACATTGGCTTTCTCGCCACCAAGCCAGTTCTCTCTGATGCAATCAGTTGCTCACTACACTGTAATAACGTATTTGTTTCCTGCGTGTTTGCAGCTGAATTATTTGCAAAACAATGACATAGAAAAATGTGATCATCTTCATCCAGTACTATTTGTCTTGCTACCCTTTCCCATGGTTTTGTAACTTAAGACTAAGACATACTAGAAAATAGCTGGTCAGAAGATCTATTGGCATTTAAATATATACATTCCTTGTTTTCAGCCCTACTGGTATCACTAGTAATTTGTATTGAATGATTATCAGGAGGTCTCAGTCCTGAGAAAAACCCTTCTGATGTTAAGTATTGACTAAATGTACTGAAAATGTTGCCTGCCTCTGCCAGTAGCCAGCATCCAGTGGCTGGGGATGAAGGAATGAAATCCAGCATGCTGAGCACAGGAGTCCCCAGCTTTCATGGGGGCATAATCCCAGAGAGGCGTCCCCATGGTAAATGATTCTGCCCATCCCCGCTGCTGCGGTCAGGGAAAGCATGTCAGCTGTCCCGAGGTTGGAGGTGACTGTCCAAGCGGACTCCAGCCCTGACGTTTGGCCTGCAAGTTTCACGGATGGCTTGAGACTGTACAGGGAGTGCAGAGTCTAAAATTGCCAGCGGGTGAGCTGGCTCATGCCACACCACTTTTTTTCTGTTACCCTCCTAGCTTTGTCTAGGAGTATCACGCTCCATGAGTAGTATTTTGAATGAAATATCTTTTGGAAGTGATATATTTTTTTCCCCTTTTTACAAGACACTCTGTGAATGGTTTGACTTCAGCTTACGAAATATGGAGGGGGAAATTACTAAAGTCAATAAATTCTTCATTTGCATACAATTTAGTCCCCAGTTGATAGCTGGCATGCTTCTGAGAATGAGGCAAAGAATGGCAGTAGCAGAGAAATAATTTTTAAAAAAAGCTCACAAAAATGAAATGCTATTTACAGGACTCTGTACCTACGGTTAATAGTCATTCATGAAATGGTGCAATAAAATCTAACTGCATTGTCAGCTCTGTCAGAATGACATTGAAATGTACAAGTAATGTCAGCAGGTTCAGATTACACCTTGCGACATAACAATATTTTAGATAAAATTAGGCTTTGTTTTCCTCTTTTGAACAGGAGGTAAAATACAGTCTGGAGCAAAGGAAAGATTGTAGCGGTATTTTTTTGAGCTGGCAAAATCAAATGACTTAAGACTCTTTCTAGCTATTCTGTTTCTTCCAGTGGAAGGATCCAGCCAGTTATCATGATTTCTTTTTACTAGTATAAGCTGTATCTCTATTAGGCAAGTTCACTAATAAGTTGTTTCAGCAAGCCTGTAAACTGAAGACCAAAGCTAGCTCAAACCTGAAATTCAGAAGTGTCTCCTAATGCTTTGTGGCTATTGCACTGTAGGATAGACTTCTGGGTTTGTAGCTCTTGTTTGTCCCTAGTTTTTGTGGAATGATGTAAATGGTACTCAAATTCACTATGCATTGAAGGGGGCTTTAGTGGCTGTGTGTGAAGCCAATGTCATGAATTGGCCCTAAACTGACAGCATACCCTTAAATGTTCAACTTCATAAATGGGTAGCAGCACAGGGACCTGCGGAGGTCCCATATGCAAAAAGCCGAGTTATGTACCCAGGATGCTGCTAGCAGTGGCCGAGTAGAAAATACTCTGTGCTGGAATCTTGATCACAAAGACTTCTCCTCACTTGATGGGCTGGATGACTTTTACCTTTTTTTTGGCTTTGGTATTCCTGGTTTTCTCAGCCCACTCTGTAAAACATTTCTACATTTGCACTTTTTAAAATGGTATTACAGTTTGTTCTTGCCATAATGTGTTTATTTTCTCTTCCTTCTAACAGATGTTAAGCAATTAGAGAACATGGCAGAGCAACATATTTATACAAATGAAAGGAAGTAAGGAATAAATGCTCTGAATATTATACTTCCTAATAAGATTAATTCAGTAGCATACAAATGGTGAAGCACAGCCACTGCAGCGAGTGGGCATTTATCAGTGACTTGTGGAATATGCAAGATATCTTCTTAAGGTAAGGAAGTAACTGTGCACACCCCTCCCATGGATCCCAATTTTAAGCCCATACAAATGAGTGGCAGAACAAGCCCATTGGAAAAGAACAACTGGATAACAAATTGTACAGAATGGCTTTTCTTTTTTTTAAAAAAAAAACAAACCCAAAGCTAGAGCTAAAGTGGTAAGACCAGTTGATCTGTTTTTCGAAGCTCACTATTCCATTACCTACAGTGATGTCGCACTGAAGCTTTTTTACTCCTTGAGGCTTGTGCCTATTCAGATGTGTTCGGCTGTAAAATTAATATTTTACTGTTGCTTGTGTACATCAAGCATTATTAGTAGTCCAAGCCAGTCTTCTTAAAGCACGTGGAGCTGCACTTTTCAGTTTGTCAATTCTAGGCCCTGGGAGGGAAGTCCTGCAGCAGGTGTGGATCCTGTGCTGCGCATGACGGTGGGATGAGTTGGGGGAGAGCAGCTGAGACACTCAGCCCTTCAGCCTCCTACTGCTACATAAGGTGTGATGCAGTCTGTTGCAAACTGTTTACAATGTGTTAGAACTCAGGGGTGTTACAGTGAGCCACTGGAGTAAGCCTGCATGTGAGCAGTTATAGCAAGGAAAGAGATCATCCAGTTAAAGAGCTCCAGAGAGAGCAGAGAGGGGCCAAAAGAGTCTTTGCAGCCCGTATAGGTTTGTCTCACTTCAGAGTTGTGTGTTTGAGTTAGTGTTGTGTGTTAGCTGAAGTCTTGGAAGAGACTTTGACAAAGGCACTTTCCTGGCTTGGGAAGAGTAATGTAGCAGTTTCTGCCAGAACTACAACTTCAGGAAAATTGCGCTGTGTCTCCCCATCCCTGAGCTGTGCTGATATAGGTAAAGATGTGCAGAGAACAGGAACACCTAAGTGACCAGGGTTAAAAATACTCCTTCCCTCTTCCTTTTCTGGAGTCCATGTCAGATTCTTCATAACTAGTGGCAACAAACTTCTAACAGTTTCTCATTAATGCAGGAAGCTGGCATCGAAATCTTTCTTTATAGGCCAGGAGTTTGGAAGCCAAGTTGGTGGTAAGCTTTCAACTCAAATTAATCTGCTTCAGTTTGAACAAATGAGCTAGAGAAAATAATATTAGAGTTGCATTGATAGCACCAAATTCTGCACGAAAAATAGGGCTTGGGTTAGAAACCTACTATTTCTAGTAAAGAAGATACTATAGGAAGTCATTGAACAAACCACTGAATTATTAATCCTAACTGATTTGTCTTTAAGAAAATTATCCAGTCTTGATTGACTTTTTAATTAAAAAAAGCCATTGTTCACCATTAATTGCAGCCTTTGGTAAAATGCTTGTGGGGGAACGTGTGCCCAGTTTAGTTAACTGTTCCACAAACAGATTACTGGACCTATGGGAGAATTGGCACAGGTAAGGTAGAAGCTGGTCTTAATATATTGTCACTGTATACGGACAAGATGTGTTGGCAGTGACTGTTTGGAAACGGATGCTTTGGTGAATAGTTGGTCTCCTCTTTATTGAGAAGATATTCCATGTAAACATGAATAACGTATATGTCCGATAAGCCATCTAGTCAATCTCTTTGCTCAAGGCAGGATCAGCTCTACCTATGTCAACCATCTATATCTCATCTAGACAGATGTTTCATGTGATGTTGATCCTGCCTTAGGGTAGGAGATGGACTAAGTGACCTATGTAGTTTCCTTCTAGCCTTTATATTCTGTGTGTATGTCTGAAAGCTGAAGCAGAGTGCTCCCTAGATCATGCCAAAAGGAACAGGAAAACACAGTGTGAAACATTAAAATGTATAGAGACTGCCTTCTGCTGTTTGCTTCCTCAGCTGGATACTTCCCTCATCCCAGGGGACAAAATCTGCTCTCAGAGGTGAGGAGTGCATGTAAATTAAGACACTTCATTTCTGTTGAGCCCTGCTTTTGCAAAAGCATTTGTGAAAGATTAACAGGGGCATGTTTCTGAGAGGTGAATATGAAAAGGAGATTAAATTCGCATACCAGCATGTTGGATGCATTCCTAGGTATGTTTCTGCTAACCTTGGGCTATCCCTAACCATAGTGTTCTGTCAGATGGATTTACCTGTTAAATAGCATAGACAACCCCTCCCCATGCAATTGCAGTTTGATAAATACAGGTGATGTAGTCTGCTTCCCTACTAAGAGATTCTAACAGTACAATATAATTATCCATGTCTAACTTTACAAGACAGTGTTTGGAGGGCAATAAATAAAGCACAGCTGAGAGACTGAAGGAATTTAAGATGTGGAAACTGGCTTCTGGTTCATCAACATACATGAGCCATCCCAAACTTATAAGACTTTCTGCTTGTAGCGTTTTGAAGTGTCACAATTCTGAAGGGTATGGGTTCAGAATTTCATGTTTACTTGTTATGCTAGACATACCACATCTTGAATCACAGCACAATGTCCCCTGGCAGTGTTCCTGTGAGTCCTGTTCCCAGAGGCAAGAAATTCAGTTCATCAACACTGTTTGGGTGTTTTCTTTGGAAGCCTTCCATCCAGATAGTGTGACTCAGTTTGCAGCGTGCAAGAGTTGGGATGGGTGTGCTTATGCTGAATCACAGAAAAGTCTTGGAGATTGAGAGGAAGTAGGATGGTAGGAAAGTCATAAAAAAATGAGGTAGTATTGGTTTTTGGTGGGCCTGGGACTATATAGAGGGATGCCTCTTGAACTGTTAAGAGGCAGAAACAGTTGAAGTAGCAGCTAAGAAGAGGAAGGCTGTCTCTGTGGAAGAGTGGCTATGAATAGTGGGCAGCGATGCTCTTCATGTAAATGGTTTCACTAAAGGTGTCTGGCCTTGGAGACGCTAATAACACATCTCCTAGTTCTTGGGCTGGGCTGGATCTTGGTGAAGAGCAGAGGTTTCTGGCCAAGTCCCCACCTCCTTTAGACACCTCCTTTAGACACCTCTGCTAACCTGTGACTTGCAGCTGCAATCCACAGGCACCCCAGTACTCTGCTCAAGTAACATCTGCTGGACTTGAGTACCATGGTGGGTCCAGCCTGTGGGGGTGGCGGTAGAGCACTGACAGGGTATGCTAGCCAGAGAGCTTTTTCCCTCAAAGTCTCCTAGGCCTGCCTGCAGGAGAGATCTGTGTCTTTGCTATTCTTTCTTAGCTAATGCACTGGTGCTTTTAAGCTTAGAGGTCGTTTCTTATCTTGGAACGATCCCCCCCTCCTCTCCCGTAGCTCTGAACTGCAGTAATCTCGCACGTTAGCAAAAGAATAAACTTTTTAGCCTGGAATAATTGTATTCTCTATCAGTGACAGAATCTAGTTTGTGGGGTTTTTTTCTCCCCTTTTAAATGGCAATTTTATATGGTAGAAAACTTTTTAATTCTCTTCTGCAAGCTACATATAAAATATAACAGATAGGCAAAAATGTATTATTAAAGCTATCTATTTTTCTTGGCATTCCTGTAATTTAATAAACTGCTTGAGCTCTATTTCTGCAGTTTATGACATCACAAGAATAAACCCCATCCTTTGATTAATAGCTATTCAATCAATCCCCCCTCCCCACATTATCTTAAGTTTAATGGACTTGGGAACCATGCAAGCTAATTTTGTAAAAGTTTGTAGCTGGAGCTACGACTCTGGAAAAACTGCGGTGGTAGCAACACGAGCTGTGTGAGACTTTTAGAGGAAAGGGAGAGAAACACTATTCCATGCCTGCGTACGAAGGTGGTTCTGTCTCCAAAGCAATATGGCACGTCTGGGCGTCTGCAGCTCCTACAAATGTCTGCATCCTCCAGTTCATTCTGTCTTTACTGGAGCAGCAAGGGTAGGATTTTTAGGATTTGCCCTATTCTGGCCTGTTCTAGCAGGTAACGAACACAGAAGTTCTAGAGAATCTGATCGTGGCTTTGCATACTAAAAAATAATGCCAGTTATTGATATGTAAACAAATACTTTCATGATACAGAGTCATTGTAAAATGATAAAATTGCAAAACCAGATTGCTTCCTCCTTTACAGTGAAGGAAGGTGACCTAGGGCAAAAGAGGTGAATTGTGTTTTGATGTGACAACAATTTTTGATGTATAATAATAGTAGGAGACAGGCAAGAAGTTTTTACAGCCCCTGATACGAGGTTTCCATTTTCACTGTCGTATCATGTGTAAGTAATTGGGATCAATAGAACTTGAACATGAATCTTGATTTTTGAAGGAACTGAGGTAAACTTAGACTATTTAAAAAACACTTCTGAGGAGCCAGAGGCTAAAGAAGGGGAAGGAGGGGAAATCATTAGCATCCTCAGCTAGGCTCTGGGTTTCTGACTTACATAGGTTTCATGAGTCTTGAAACAGTAAGTTTATTTTTCTTATGTACATAGATGAATGCTGCCATCAGTTCTCTGAAAAGCTGTATGAAGCTTGTGTTGGGGACTTGGATCAAAAGCATTAAGGCTGACCTAGGACATGAATGTTGCTTCAGAAAAGCAGGCAGGAGTTTGGCATGGTGGTGGCATATCCATGTTCATTGTACTTTTAGATTTTGCAAAGTTCTAAATTTCTGCATGGATTGGAGGCACAGCTGGGCTGACTCTGCCATGACCATCACCATGCTGGAGTTTCTGTCCTGACTGTGTTGCAGTGTGAGACTCAAAAACAGAACAGCATAATTGATTACTCTTAATATTTGTAACTACTTTTGGTTTTTGTTTTGGTTGATTGGCTGAGAAGGATCTCGTGTGCCGTCAAGTATAGGCTGCAGCAGGGCTTCTACTTCCATTATCTTCTGAGACTTTATTAAAGCACCACGTAAATCTGCTGTCTAAAACTTCTGTAGATACATGGAAGAACAGAACCACTAAGAATGTGACTTGTAATAAATCTGTAAATGGTGAAGTGTCAACAAGTGTAAAACGAAACTGACCCTTTTTAAGAAGGGTTGCTCTTCTGAGACTATGTTGTGTTAAATACATGCAAGAAGGGCACTGGAGGTTCATAGCAATGCCATGTCACGGGTGACCTTTATTCCCAACAAGCTGTCTCTCGCACCGAATGTTACCTGTAGTACTCTTGCTGTAAGTGGCACGTTAGGGGACTTCAAGGATCTTGGAACAAATTCCTTGAGCCTAAGCAGAGCAGATGGTTTGCATGGATTTGGATTATTCAGAGAATGAGCTGAATGCAGAAAGGGAGGCAAATTTTCTGCTAGGAGCCAATATGGCTTGTTAGAGCAAAGGGCTAGCACTAATCCTTCTGCTTTCTCTTCCTAGATTTGCTGCTGATAGCACAAACTTTGCAAGTCAGAGAATCATTTGAGTTTCTTGGTAGGGGATGCTGGAGGCAGCGATGCTTTTCCCCTGGGATGTGGTAGTGCAGCTTCAGCCTTGCGCGTGGAAGTTTGGGGCAGGAAATGGGACCCCAGCTTGTCATCATCAAGGCCATTTGATACATTGGAGTGAGATGGAAATTCAGGTTGCCTGAGGATGCTCCAGCTGTTGAAGCATCTCATAGTCTGTCATGCCCTCAGCCTCACAATCCTTTTCCTGGAGAAAAAGAGCTATTGCCACTACTGTGATAAGGGGGAAATTGGGGTATCCTGGGCAAAGCCTTAATCTACAGTCATGCTACGACTGTGCAGAAGACAAGAGCCTTGAAACTGTGGCTTAGCATGCTAGTATCTGAACTGTTCCTTATTTCCCTTTGTCTCAGTCTTTCTCTTTGCTCATATTGACCGTTTATGAGCTATAGAGTGCTCTAGAAAATAACCAGCTGTTCTGTTAAGTGGATTTGGTCTATCCTTCAAGTTGACAGACGATTTTTATTACGTACTATTACTTAATGAACTCTTTTGTGGGAAATGTAATTCAATACAGATTCTGATTCCCAGTTTGTCATCAGTCCTTTTATAAAGGAAGAAAAATGGAAGAGGACTTGATGATTCCTTTATCTTGTTATGCTAATTGCATTAGGAATATTGGAGAAAAACAGCCAGTGGATTTAACAGCAGAAAAATCCAGGCTTCTATTCTACTCAAACAAAATGGGAATTTACTGGGGGAGAACGTATCTGACTTTAGCCAAAGCAAATTCTGATCCAGGTTGAGGTTTTGAAAAACAGTAGTAAATAACTTTGTTCTGTAAAATTCCTTTTGAAAGGAAACCTGTAACAAGACATAATGGAGGTTATGAACAGTGTGTTGCAAGAGGAACCCAAAAAAAGTCAGGACTGACTTACAAAATAAATGAGGATTTGGCTGGGGAGCTCTGTGTGACATCAAGTAGTAATGGGATGCGCTGGAAGGAAGTTGCAAAAAGGGTCAAGCTAGAGGAAAACTGCATGTGTGCCCTCTAGATGCTGGTTTGCGTTCCTGAGAATTTGTTTGGCTGCAGTTAGTACCCTTAAACTGGATGGATGAAATCCTTGAGCTCTCATTTCCCAGAATTCAGCTTTCTGTAAAACAGGGATAATTTCCCTGCCTCTCAGAGGTTTGGGAGAAGTGTGTTGTGAAAGGTTGGAATGGTAGATATCCCAGTATGAGCAAAAAGCTCCTGAGGACTGGAATACTTCTGTAGCTGTATGTGGGGCTGACAGCCGCACAGTGAATAATGGAGAAGAAAGAAAAATATTGACAAGCATCTTCATTAGGTACCTTTGATCCTGTGCTGAAAACAAGGCAAGCATTTTGGGTAGAAAAAACATGCAATCCTGCCTTAGTGTGCTAGTGTTCTTGAATGAGGGATACAGCTGTGGTTTAAACAACTTGTGCCTCAATGATCCTGTCCTCGTTCCTCATGGGGCCCTGGAGGTAACTCATTTTTGCATCTTGGCTAAACCTCAGTTCCCTGAAGGGATCACGCAGGTTTCTAGCCTGAACTGTGGTCCAGTAGTGATAGCGTTGGTTCAGGTTACTTGTCGCTAGCAAATCAGGTGTTGGTTAAATGACAGAAGTGGTCTCTCTACTAGTGTGTCCCGTCCCGTCCGTCCCCCCCCCCCATCTTTTTGGATATGGGGTGTATTGGAACTGTAAGATCATTGTTGCTAATGCTGGTGGGAGTTTGTAAGCAATATATGGGCTTTGGCTTTGATTTCTCCTGGCTGCCTTGGTATTGCTTTACAGTCTTTCAGGTTGTGTTATATTATTAGCCTGTCACCTTACCCACAAGGCAAGGAGAGTGAAGAATGTTGATGCCTTGTGGAAACACTAGAGGTTCCTAATTGCTTGCTTAATTTATCTTAGTTGAAATTTTGGCCTACAGCAGTATGTGGAGAAAAAAGGGCTAGTAGGCACATCTTGCCAAAGCATGAGTTTCTCATTATAAATTGTCCTAGATCACCTCAGCCATCTGGGTAACCCAAAATAGATGTTGATGCAGTGTGGAAGGAGGAATGGTAAGGAGTAAACTAGTTGTAATGTGCAAAGTATCACCTGAAGGATCACTGCAAGATTGTTTATCAACCTTACAAAAGCAAACATACTCCATGTAAATTCCTTACTAGCATCAGCTAAGTCTACACAACTAAGTTGTATTCTTTACATTAAATGGTATTAAAGGGAAAGAGGAGCTAAATTTTTTGGAGTTACAGGATTAGTTTTATTTACTGGCAGAAGAGAAAAAAAATTGGTGTTTGTTTATCTGGGGCCAAGTCTAAAGTTTGGTGAATGGAAGGATGCTCCATCTTATGTTTGAATTATGAGCCACTATTGAAGGCTGTCCTCTTACAAAGTGCTCTGCCTACAGAGGTTAAGCATATTTGGTCCCATTAGCTCCTCCAGGAATGAATGGTGGCTTGCATTTTGTAGGACCTGTAGCTATTTGCAGAATACCCACGCTTTTGTTAGGCGGTGTGAAGAGTTAATTTCACATCTTGGCTTGTATGGGTGCAATATCCTTCTTAAGCAAAGTATAAATATGTCTCCTTGAATTAAGAGCAGATTGACTTGCGTGCTACTGGGTATTGGGCTGGATGATTGCAAACTGTCAGATCTTTGTGACTGAGACCTTATTCACTAGTTTTAAGGCTGGGAGAGATGTTTGTGGTAATTTGTTCTGACATGTATCATGCAGGCTGTAGGATCCCATGCAATCACTCTTCTACTTCTGACCCACAAACTGGCTGAAATATAGCAGACAGATAGCCACAGTCATTGTCTAAAGGAAGCCTTGCTGCTCTGGCTTTGCAGTAATGGTGCAGGCTCCAGAGGAAGCTATTTTGCAGGGGCAAAGGCTCATTGTCAAAAGTTAGAGCCTTGAAACTCCAGAGTTAAATAACCAAGGGAATATAGTTAAACAGGATTCTCCATACAAGCTTTATGGCTTGATCTTCTTTAGTAGTAAAAGCCAGATTACCATCTGGATTAGCATTAGAGTTTGAGGTAATAAGACAGGAACATGTCATGCATGGAGCTGCACCACCCAGCTATTGAATGTATTTGTGTTAATCTCACTTTGAATATACAACTAAAGTTGCTATCTCTGAAATTTGCAGCCAAGGCTCTTTTTCTGTCAACCATCTTTATTGCACCCATACTCAATTTTAAGCAGCTCAGGCATTTGTCATAAATAAAACATTTTTATTATTTGTCTCCATCTTTCAAAACAACAAAAAAAAGCCCCTTCTTATTCTGTCATCCTAAAAAAAAAATTATTTCAGATGAATTGTCATGCAACTGTTTCTTATCATATAAATCATAGGGGATTATTCTGGATGGAAATGTTCACTTTGGGGAAAACATGAAATCCTTATAGGACCCTAGGACTTATAATAGACAGATGGCAGGTTTTCTCTGAATACTAGGAAGGAAAACTGGGTTCACTTAAAATTTTACGTAGCGCTCACTGGAAAAGTAGTTCATGTTAGTTGTCACAGCTCCTCCAGGTATAGAACTAAACCTGAAACAGAAAATTAAATTCAGTCAAGCTTCAGGAGATTACATCTAACTTCCAAATTACTTCTTTTTCTTCCTAATCATGGTGCTCTTGGAAGCATTTAG